>APFE031507384.1:2574-129906 GCA_000404065.3 Pinus taeda
CCATGTGTATGGCAAACATGTGGGTCTTCAACTGATAATCCCCCATTTGAAGTTTGACATTTTCACAGTGGCCTTCACATTTCATTGTGCCCCCATCCGCAATTTGGACTTGGAAGTTAGAAGCTGATCGTACAAAACAATGCACTGCTTCCACAACTTTTTGATGGATGAAATTATGTGTACTTCCATTATCAATCAAGACTACTACTGGGCGATGTTTAATAAAACCTCAAATTTTGAAAGTTTGAGGTGAGGAAATCCCTGTCAAAGCATGCAGCGAAATAACTGATTCGTCAGGGACATGGTCCTTTTGGTTATCGTCTTCTACCGCCTCAGGTTCCTCAAGTGGTGGATCTTCCTTCGATGAGCTGTAACCAGTGGCATCAATTTGAAAAAAATTGGGCTCCTTGCATTTATGACCTGGGGAGTATTTTTCATCACAGTAGTAACATAATCCCTGCTTTCTTCATTCGGCCATTTCTGCAGGTGACACCTTTTGAACCTTAAGTGTTTGGGTCGTGCTGTGAGCCTGTGGGGGGCGAACCTTGGCAATGAAATTTGGGCGAATGGACTGGGATGCTAACGCACGTTCCATGCTACGAGCTACCTTGCAAGCCTTCGTCCATGTGGGAGGGTGGCGTAGTAGGACGTGGGCTTGTATGGCCTCTTTAAGACCGCTGATAAAACATTCCGTGTAGAACACATCTGAGAGACCCCTAGTGCGGAAAGCTAAGGCTTCAAAGGCTGTAACATATTCATCCACTGTGCCAGTCTGTCGAAGCTTAGTAAGACGACCCAAAAAATAAGATTCTTGGTCAAAGCGTTCTATAATAGCTTTTTTGAAGGTGGTCCAAGTCACAAAACTTCCATTGCAACGTTGATGCCATTCCCACCATTGCCACCTTTCATTGTCCAAGTACATGCTCCCCACCATAAGCTGAGTCTCATTATCTAAGATGTTATTCATATTGAAATACTGCTCCATTTGTGTTATCCATGTGGCCAGGTGAGAACCATCAAATTTATGCATATCCAACTTGGGAGGTCACGGACGGGATTGTTTGTGGGTGCCCCAGAGGTGAAGAGAGTGGCTAGACTCACCCTCACTGTGTCCATTGCTAATATACGCCTCCTCGTGAGCTTCCTCCTTGCCCTTAGGGATTATGCTAGTTAGTCTGTCAAGCTAAACTTGGAGGGCTTGCAAGTATTGTTCAAGTTTGTCCATCCTCTCATTGGCCATAGCTTGAGCTCTAGTTGCTACCATGCACCGACCTGATGTTCTTGAAATTTGGGACCGCCTGAATTTTTTTCACTAAGAATTGAATGGTACCACCGTGCTCAGCTTGTCGTCCTGATTCTGATGGGCTAGATCACCAATAAGCCCCCTGGGGGTCTCCTGCGAAAAGCATACCCCGGTATAGGAACCCCACACAACTATGATCTGAGAGATCTAAATGGCGGATCGGATAGCTCTGATCAGCGAAACAGAGTGCTACTGCGGATCTACTGGATCTAGTAGATCGAATTGGCTGGTCTACTAACTTGGAATAGCGAGACTGACGTCTGTTGCTGCTGCAAACCCCCTTGCAAGATTTGATCTGACAGAGATTATGTGTGATCCCAAGATAGAAAAGGGAACTATGGTCTCGAGGAGTGTCAGGTGCTACAGATCGCAATATACATAAGGGTCTGACAGTAGTACTTGGCCCAATGTTTAAGGGCTCTAACTAAGGAGGATCAACTGTACCCTTAGCCGTACAACTTGACTACCCTATTGTACGGGCGAGTAATCTCTCCAAATGTTTTTCTTGGTTTACTGTAGCAGCAAGACATCCGACGGTTTATCTATGGTGAGGTTTCAAAGGAGCTAGGGGGCTTCCGATATACCTAGAAGGTACTTGGAAGACAGTCCGTACGTGGTTCTGTCTAATGCGCTACTACTCGAAGGGGTAACCACAGGGTTACAAGGGAGTCCAACAAGTGTGACCACCTCTTGTATTTCCTGCGTGCATGCCTCCCCAAATTTGCAGGTTTATGTGCTCAACGACAGATCCCATGGTTTAAAGACGCCGGAACACGTGTCTAGCCAAAAAAAAAAAAAATGCTAAGAAATGGAGATCCCACAGGCCCTAGAAAGTGCTCTGATACCACTTGTTATACTCTTAACCTGCAAGATGATACCAGAATACCAAATATGTGAAGCAATATACCCAGAACATAGAATAGCGAGTAAAACAACAAGTATTTTATTATTCAGAAAGCAATGTTCACTTGCCTCTTCGAGGGGGCAACCTCCAATAGTTTTGAGCTCGATGACAAAATAAGACATGATGCTCCTCGCAGGGAGTCTCTATCCTTTATATATGACTCATACATGCAATACCATGGATCAATACCATGGGTTTTATTAATACCATCTATCTAATACCATGGCCCATTTGCAACTAACTATGGTCCCGTCATTAATTGCAGGTTAACCACTTACAATTATTAATATGGGATTTATTGACTCGATCCCACTACATAAATAAGGGGGTTAGGGTGGGACCCTAACACTCCAAGCATTCACACTCCCTCTTCTCAAAATGTAGATTACAACCCTGATGATGCACTCACTTAGTTAGTCTGAAACGTTGGTTATAAAACGATAACGAGTTTTTTCCACAAATATTTTGAAATTCAACCAACCTATATGGAGTCACTCTTTAACACCATTAAGTCTTACCATGGAAGAGACATAATGAACATTGCACTAAAATTTGAGAAGATGAGAATCTCAAGAGCTAAATACCTATCCAACCTCATTTTTTTGAAACAATGTAGAGATGAAAACCTCACTTCGAATTTTGCAAAGTGAAACCATCCCCTTAAACAAGGCTGAAACATCTCGATTTTCAATAAACTCAATAAAACACTCATCAGAAATGAAATAAAAGTATTCTACGCTTCAATTAATCAAAACATCTAAAATTCTTCTAGGCTTACATCTCCAACTTTCATCAACCCTGCGGTTTGACCTATGTTAGAATTTAGACACTGTCACCTTTGCCAAAGCAGATAAAAGACTTGATTATCTATCCACAAAGAAAAACAAAAAGTTAAAAAGGCTAAGTAACTTGGAGATTAAAAACAAAAATCCTGTCACAATGTCCACGCACTCGATATCCATCGCACCTCCTGTTCTGAATACCAACTCTAAGTTAGATGATCATCACATGTCAGTCTCCACCCAACTGTCCGTCTTGGCAACGCACAACCCTCCTCAACCCACCAAATCGCAGTCAGTCATGGATACATGTCACTCCTAGCTCCTAGACGAATTGTCCAGTGAAAAACCCCACACATCCCACGGTTTTCTCTTAAGAAAACTTTCCAGCGAAATAACCAACATATCCCACGGTCTCTCACTATCCAATTCACAACTAGGAAGTACCAGTCACTCCCCAAATCACAGTCAGAAGCCAATGACACCAACTACTGCAACTACCATACAATACAGTCCCCCAGGATACCACAATCCATTCAGTTGCCTTGCGAAAAAAACCAACACTGCCTCCGATAAAACCTACACCCGTTCTCCTTTGGCAACAGAAGAAAGAACCAAAAACCTAAAAAGAAGAAACTCGATTGTATTCAACCTATCTCAGCTGGTTCTTCATGATCACTTGAAATCATTGCTTGAAAAAGGATTAAACTATGTCATATCTCTAGCAAAAATCCCCATAAATGATGTCATAAGCAACATTGAAGTCGCTATCAAGAACGCAGATGAGGATGTTGCAAAAGAAATAAGACAGGATGTTGCCAAAATTCTTAGAAGAGCAAAGCCTCCTCCATGTAACATTTCTAAAGATGAATCTATAGCTTTAAATAACATCAGAAAAAACAAAAACATTATAATTTTAAAAGCTGACAAAGGAAATGCTATTTTCATAATGGACAGATCGGATTATGATAAGAAGATGGACGAACACTTCAACAAGAGTGGCTGCTACAGTTTATTTAACAAGGATCCGAGCAGCAAAATCCTACGGCAGGTAATTAACAAAATAAAAAATTCTCCATTTAATACAATTACAAAGAATAGATTAACCCCTAATAGCACCATCATTCCTAGAATATCCAGTGTTCCAAAAATCCAGAAAGCTGGTATTCCATTAAGACCCATAGTTAACACTACAGGATTGCCCACCTATTGGTTAGCTAAATACCTTACCAACAAGCTTCGGCCTCTATCTGGTAACACCCCCTCTTATATTAAAGATTCCTCTTCTTTCATAGAAGGGATTAAAAACCTAAAAATTAATGACAATGACCTCCTTGTAAGTTGTTGGGCATGGAATCCCCCCAAGGCATGTTTTGGGGCTCAAAGCCCAAGTGTTGACCGAATTTTGTTGTAAAGCTCCGCGAATTACGGGCACAGGGCGCGAAAGTATGATAGAGTCACAGGGTTGTCCGCCCTAGTTTTTTAATGTAATTTCGGCCTACCCATGGTCTGTGGACCATGGGATTGTATAAATAGAGCGAGGCTCTAAGTGTAAAAGAGAAGAAGAGAAGTAGTAGAGAGAGGAAAGATTCTAAGTGACTAAGTGAAGTGTGTCTTTGGGTCGTAGAGTAGGAGAAGGCTCTGTAGTTGAGTGCGTAGAGGCCTAGTAGTCCGCAATTGAGTGTGTAGACCCCTGCAGCTGAGTGCGTAGGGCAGAATCGAGTCTGTAACCGAGGAAAGAATTAATAAAGAGAAGTTTGATCATAATTTTGTGTATATGTTCTTGGGTTAATGCATGTTTGATATAAATTGCGAATATACTGTTTATTTACTGCACGCACTAGTATGAATGGTTTATATTGTTAAGTATAACTTAAAGCATGCAAGTAGGCTAAGTTAGTCCACTAACATTGGAATATCAGTGAAGTCTTGGGTAATAACGTAGAAGCGAAGCATTTAGCCCTTGAGTAGGGATGTGCGAAGGCAATATCTAAGGCTGCGAGGTACCAAAGAGTGCGCGAAGAAACTTGTGCGCAGGTTTGAACTACGGACCACTTGAACTCATCAGACATCTCCAGGGTGTGGAAACCTAGTTCTAGCACCCTCCCATACTATGAGTGAGACCTCAGTCTGCACTCCACAGACTGTTGCTGAAAGGGCTAGTAGCACCAGGATTTGTTTGGCTAAATCAACTTTAAACTTGGGTCAGGCCCCAACAAGCCAACAAATGGTTTTGTTGCTGGGATCGGGATCTGCATAAGAGATGTTTGATGTCGTATCACTGGAATCCGACAAAGAAAGGATTGAAGAGTGGCTGAACAGGAAGATTCACGAGTTCATGGCACAAGAAAACAGGAATCCATGAGTATCGAAGGAAGAGTGGTTAGAGTGTTACTTATATACGGAAATCCACGAAATTTTCTTTACATCCTTCCCCTCTAAGTGTATGATTGGATCGCGAAGCTAGCAAACAGTTAGGGAAGGTGTAGGCTCGACAAACCTATTACGTGGACTCCAGAGTTGGTGCGCAGACTAGAAGCATCGGAAGATAAGATTGTGCACACTGCGGATCATTGGCTTGATTGGATTATATGAGGGTTTATCACCGAGTTCACGGTAGATACTTCAGTTAGCTACAGTGAGGCAGAACGTCGCTTCCTCAAAGGACTGTGAAGTAAGTATGTTAAATCTTTGAACACTTGGATTAAAATGCTACTTTGTGAAAGCGTGTTATGCAAATAAATTGATGTTTGGGGCTACTTGAAGTGGGAAGATCTACATAAATGAAGGCAGTGTAGAATTAGAGACTAGTCCCTGATTTGACCTCCACGAGAGTGCGAGGAAGAGCTCGCGAAAGTTTCACCAAGAAGTGAAATCAGTATGATAAGACAACGAATTTTGAGCATACCACCCCCACCTACACCACCACTAGTTTCACCATCTTCACACCCATCTTCGCCCACACCACCTCCGCCACCACCACAGTTCAATATGGCGAGCACAATAAAGTTGTCGGTGTTCAAAGGAATAGGGAATGAAGATCTGGACCAATTTTGGTTCATGGTAAAGGTTGTATGGGAAGCACAGGGCGTCACAGATGACAATATAAAGAAAGCAACACTTGTGAACACCTTACAGGATCACGCACTGACGTGGGAATTTAGCAGGCCAAAATCAGAGACACAGTTGATTATTGGATTTAAGGAAATTGTGATGCCTCCAGGTGAGACTCCCTGGGAGCTAGATCAGAGACTGAAGTGTATGATTTGTGAAGCCAACATGACCTTAACGGATGGGCAACACCGCGCATGGTTTGTAGTGTCGCTAACACCATGTCTAAGGACCATGTTGTCACAGCAGAAGTTATCCATTCAGGCTGAGGCCTTGGAGAGCACAATGAGACTACACGAGAGCTCGATACAAGATCATAACCTAGGAGTCCAACAAATCCACGCGTATTTGAAAAAATTATGTCTTGAGATGTAGAGTTTGAAACAAGATAGGACAACTCACCCAGAAGCGCGTGAGGACTTGGTGCATAAAGTGCAAAGGCTAGGGACATAACAAGGACCATTATCCAGTCTTCGCGAACTACCTGGCGGGAGGAGGGTCAATTCCATTGAGAACAGAGGCACAAGCAGGACCGAGCGCGGTGCCTACATTATGGTGTGCAATCTGTCAGATAGGAGGAAAGCATGCTACAGATAACTGTCATCTATTACAGAAGTATACAAATATGCCCCACTAGTTTTTCTGTAATTTCTGTCAGTCAGTAGGCCATGATGAGTGTACCTGTAGAAGTTATGAATTGATGATGGATCAGACTCCTATCTACAGAGTTCAGACCAAACCGCAAGCCCTCGATCAAAATTCTAGGATGGCGCACACTAGATTTCAGGGACGAGGTTGAGGTGGAATGGGGCCAAGAAGGTGTCACGGATAGCTGATCTGTTACAATTGCAGAGGGCCAGGGAATTATGCCTACAATTGTACAAATCCAACAAGAGCATCATGTTTATATTGTACCCAATTTGATCATGATATAGAGGACTGTCCCATGATGATAGCGAGGTTGCGTGATAAAGGAACACTCCAACCTTCCTCAACTCAGAACCTACAAATAATGAGGTTTGAGCCACACGAGGAAGACCCAAATGTAAATATCGTGCTCCAAAGTGGTATCACGACAGGAGATGACAAGGGCAAGTAACCCAAAGAGAGTGTCTGGGTTCATAAGGCTCCAATAAATGAACCAAAATTTGTGTAGATCTTCTTCAGGATTCATTGCATTAATTTTCTTTAGATTGACGTTTCAAATCAACAATGGTGGTTCATCTTTAGGATGTGATAGAAAAAAAAAAATAGAATTTGATTTGGAGTGCACTAAGGAGACATTCATGGAAGCTAATAAGAGCTTCATGGAGGCCTCCACTTCAGGCAGTAAAGATAAACTGGAACTGGAGATGGACCCATCAATGCTCACTACCTTTCTGGAGACATGTATGAAGCTGTTGCGTGATAGAAAAGTGGTGAAGGGGCTGCAAGAACTCATCACTAGATGTGTTGGACTAGGAGAACTGCGTGTAGTCAAGAAGCTCGGAAAGCACACAATGCGAATAGGAAGGGAGATGAGATTGATTGCTCAAATCGGGGAATATGAGATGGATCAAGTGATTTTAGATCTAGGATCAGACGCGAACATCCTGCCAAAGCAGACATGGGAGCGCATGGGTAGGCCCGTGTTTCAATGATCTCCTATCCAATTGCGAATGGCGAACCAGAAAAAGATCCTACTTATGGGGAGACTATAGGGAATAATGGTGGATATCGAAGGTGCAAGCGCGCTTGCAGATTTCGAAGTGATAGAGATTGTTGATGACTACAATCCTTATGTCGCGCTCCTGGCAATAGATTGGGTCACTGACATGAATGGAGTGATAAATCTAAAGAAGTGCAAGATGATTTTTTAGAAAAAATCATTACGCATAGTGGTACCTTTAGACCCTGTAGAAGGATCGCGCTACACAGAGCTAGTGGGCGAATGCAACAGACGACGATATAAACTGTATCTACAAGATAACCATGTGGGAGCAAGACTGGGTGAATCCAATAGCAGATGGAAGGATTTCGTGGGAGTGCGAAAGCTCCTGCACCTCAGATTTAGACGAAGAGATAGAAGAATGGTAGAACCGGTTACATGAGATAACCATGCTTAACTGCAACATGATGATAAGGTCACTACGTTGCATGGAAACATAGGTAAGAGATTTGCCTATGTATGATGGGTTGACAACAGTGGATGATTTCCTGAACAAATTTGAAAGAGAAGTAGTGGAACAACAGCATTTCGAAGCTCTGCAATGGGCATTACGCACTACTCCCACAAGATGGTGGGGTATGCATCAAAGAAGTATTAAGGACTGATGTGAATGCAGGAGGATGATGCTCATGTGGTTTGGAAAGCCTCAGAGGTGGATGAAAGCCGGGTATGATGTACGAAACAGCCTGCATGCCCACCTCTCCATATGGGTACATGTGTATGGTACGCAACCTACATGAACACACACCATCCTTGTGATAGAAAACATGACCAACAAGCAAGAGTAGGTCAGACGATGGCGCGAACAACAAAGTATGATAAGACCAAGTGCATCGAAAATTATCCGTGTGGAAGCCTTTGACAAAGTATGTGAAGTACTAAATGCGGTCCACCATGTGAGATGCACTGACTGGGACCTACGCGTACCAGCAATTCTATGGGCTTATAGGATCATGTGCAAAACCCTAACCACGTAGGCACTTCCAATGCTGAAGTATGAAGCAGATGTTGTAATCCCTATGGAGCATGCAAAGCCTAGTCGGCATATAGCAGCACCCGTAGATACAATGGTTCGCGAAGCCTAGAAAGAAGGAATCACACAAGCGCAAGAAACAAAACACATGGGGCTTGAGGAGGAAATCCAATAGGGAAACCTTAGACTCCGTGAACTTGAAAAAGAAAGGGTATGGTTAAGGAAGAAGAGAGTTTTGATGGACTCAAAGGTCAAGAAGCTGGAGGACTAGATAAAGGAAGAGTTTCTCATCGAGAAAACTAGGATGGTAAGGAAATATGTCCACGCTCATACTGACAAGATTGAGAACTATCGTCGTGAATTGGTTAGTCTGGTGCCTTGACCTGGACTGCGTATCGCCAAGCGTAGTGACCAGGGTAGCGCATTGCAAATGGTAAAGTGCACGATGCTGACCACAACAATAGAAGGTGTGTATTCTCCAAGAACCCTGATGGAGGACAAGATGGAGCGCCACATGGGTGGTACGACCACCTGACTAGCCAGGGGAAGGACAGTCTTAGTGTTCCAGGTAGTTGGAAGGGAGTGCGGGACTATAAACTATTCTTCCCAAGAGTTCCGTGATATTAGAGATGCGCGCAGAAGCAGAGAGTCACAAGGTCCGCGACCGCACACGGGGGGCTACACTGCCACGCGAGTTGGCCAGAAAGTGACCGTTGAAGTCACTATTCATGATGGGACACTTGACTTGAGACCAATGGAGCGGGCAGCAGGCATTTAAGACGCGATTTATGGGCAATATTTGGGCAAATATGCCGCCAAGAAAGCATTAATGAACTGGAATTAGGGGGAATGGTCGAATTCAAATTTAAAAAGCGCTATAAAACATAAAGGGATACCCAAAAAACAACACTTGGTCATTTGCGAATTGAGTGATTGAATAGAGCCCTAAGCATTGTGATCCGAGCGTTGATTGAGCCCCTGAATTCACGAGTGATAGATTACGGCCCAAATACAATGACAACAACTAAGGATGGTCTGGGAATAGAAGAGGTAACCACCAGTGAGGCCGCACAGGCCCTAACTGTGGAGGATGTTCCAAAAGGTGTCGGAGTTATGGCAGAGATCCCCAAATCACCGCGTATGCCAAGATCCAAGAAGGATAAACAAGCAATGGCTACCGTACGTGTGTCCCCGAGAAACCTGCTACATAGCAAACTATCGATGGAAGAGAAGGGGAAATTTGTCACGATAGAAATAGATGAGTAAGAAGAAGATTTGCAAGCCCCTATCATCACAGAGGGGGAAGATGAAGGCATGGAGGTGGATATTCAACCTACGCACTTTGCAATAAAACTACTTGCCTATGTCCCCCCACGAAAAGGGAAGGCCAAAGTGCCCAAAGACCTAGACGAGACCAATAGTTCTCTCCAAACCCCGCTCCTCCTAGATGGCATACATTTGAGGGCACGCACCTAGTCCGCGTGCCGACTATGAAATTTGAAGATGGGGACCTTGCTGATTGCAAGAAGTTCCCTCACCTTGAGACTGGAAACCTCATGAAGCGGCACACCAAGGGGGTAGTAACAACATTAGAGCTGCGGAAGTGGTTGCACGGTGTGGAAAAGGTTGGGCTGCTGAACCTATTTTGGGGGCCGCATTGCCACTACACCCCAATCACCATTTTCGTCATCAAGCAACTACTTTGCCTGGTGCATGATGGGTATTTATGGTTGGAGGAGCCCATCCCCATCACGACAGACCTGATTCATCGCATTTCCCCCCTTCCATACAAAGGAAAGGACCCTGCGACCATATCGGAAGGAAAGGGAAGTGATTTAGCCCTCGCAGAGGTCATGAAGATGAAGTACAAGCTGGAAAAGAAGAAGAGAGGTTATGCCATCTCTAGTATCAAGTATAAAGCAGCATGCGTGGCAACCCAAATCTTGGCAGGCAAAGTTATGTGGAAGTGCCGCACAGACGAGGTACCTACACCGATGGTCGCACTAGCCGAGCAGTGTGCAAAGGGGGTCTAGTTTAACTAGTCTAAATTCGTTTGGATGGAATTCTTAAAGAATTTTCACGAAGCCTAGGAGCAGGGTAAAACCTTCCACTATGTGTGGTTGTTGCTATCCATAATGCTCGTAGTAGGGGAATTACCGGAGGACAGTCAATTCCCCATAATTGACAACGATTTACTAGAGGCAGCAAAGAATTCTTTGCTTTGGGCCATGAAGGATGTGACAAGGATACGTGACACCAAGATCTTCTGGGTGCTTATGGAGATGACCATCCGAACGTGGATCAATCGTAAGCCATGGTTGTCGCCCACGGTTTACAACAATCTGCATAGATTTGCGGAATTTAAGGCAGATACGCACACCATCTTTATCAAGGCGCGCAAGGATCCGACGAAGCAGTGGACAAAGCTGCCTTTTGTAGCCACTAACGACGCCATTTTTACTATCTTGGAGGCATGGCCTCTGGAATGGCGTGCCTCAGATCTTGCAGAACTCGAGACGGCAACAACGCAGAACAAGAAAGATGATGCCAAGTTGTGCATTGTGCAGTGGGACGAGAAAAGACGGAAGGAAACAACAGAAGTCGAGGTGCAGCCAGCGCGGGAAGTGGCACAGAAGGCAACCGAGTAGGAAAAGGCAGCAACAACAATAGCAACATAGGAAGCAGCCGCAAAGACGGCCGAGGATCAAACAACACCTTCGCAGGGACAGGAGAAAAAGGAAGCATAAACAGATGGAGGCGTGGACCCACGGAGCACGTCCACACAATTGAAACACCAACACCTAGTAGAGCGAGCAGGATCGAGGAAGAAATTCGAGGCCTCGAAGTTGTCCATTGACCCGATCACCCTAACCGAGGGTGATACGCATAACATCGGGGAGACGGTGCACGATGTCACTAATGAGGCTCTTTAGGATTTTATGCAGGAGCACCAAACTGTGTTGGGGGCCCTTAGAGCGCAGTTGCGGGGGTTACAGGTACGCCCCCCTTAGGTTGGTACCCTTTCAACCACCCTCGTATTTGGATCCTTGGCAGCAGAGCAGATGTTGCACGCGCGTATGATGAACACAGTCATGTTGCTGGAAGGGGCTCTAGTGGCATCAAATGAGGACGGTAGGTTGTCGCTTAGCATAATGAAAGGTCTTAGGGTTAATCTAGCTGCCCTTCCACGTGAGACTTTATATCTATTGTAGGATGGGATAACGGCAGAGCCGTGCGCTCCAAGTCCTTAGTGAGCAGAAGATAAACATAGAACAACTCAGCTTGTAGCGTGACGAATTGGTGTTGTAAAACCAACAACTGATGCAGGTGATAGGCGACGCTTGTCGAAGTGTCCCGGACCTGGCCATCCCAGCAGATCTACTAGCGGAGGTGCAAATCCATAGGCTAGCAGCATGGATCTGCAAGGCCAGGGCAGAAATGACAAAGGTTCACCTGGAGCTGAATCTTCAAATTGTCGAGCTGTGATTACAAGCACAACCATCCACTCTCCCGAAAGTCAGATAATAGCGCGCTAGCACCATCACAACGGGATTGGAAGAGATCGGAGGTGCAATGCGAGACTGCACCAGCATGTTGGAAGAATCACTTGAGATCCTCACAACTCTGCAGGAGGACCCCAACATCTAGCGCTTAGAGACAAAGGCGCGAGAACTCCAACGGCAGTACGGAAATGGTCCTCATCTAGTGTCTTGCAAGGATGCAGCAAGCTAAAGCACTAAAGGAGCAGGTGGACGCAGCACAACCCAAGGAGGCAGTTCCCAAAGCGCGCGTCTAGACTTGGATCAATGAGGCCTTCACCATCACGGCAGACATCAAAGGTAAGCTCACAAACATACAGGGGATGCACACATTGATGTAGAGAAGCACCCTAGACACAAAAGTCTCGGAACAACGCATGCAAAATATCCAGCAAGCAGCAGCTCAGTGCGTTGCTGACCTCCACGCAGTTCGAGAACAGTTGGAGGGACTCCATGCAAAGATCATCGCACCGACAGAGTGACTTGTGGGCGAGTCACAATGTTTTTTTTGGGGTCCTGTTGGGCATGGAATCCCCCCAAGGCATGTTTTAGGGCTCAAAGCCCAAGCGTTGACCAAATATTGTTGTAAAGCTCCACGAATTGCGAGCACGGGGCACGAAAGTGTGATAGAGTCACAGGGTTGTCTGTCCTAGTTTTTTAATGTAATGTCGGCCTACCCATGGTCTGCGGACCATGGCATTGTATAAATAGAGTTATGCTCTAAGTGTAAAAGAGGAGAAGAGAAGTAGTAAAGAGAGGAAATATTTTAAGTGACTAAGTGAAGTGTGTCTTTGGGTCGTAGAGTAGGAGAAGGCTCTATAGCTATGTGTGTAGAGGCCTAGTAGTCCACAATTGAATGCACAGACCCCTATAATTGAGTGCGTAGAGCGAAGTCGAGTCTGTAACCGAGGAAAGAATTAATAAAGAGAAGTTTTATCATAATTCTGTGTATTTATTCTTAGGTTAATGCATGTTTGATATAAATTGTGAATATACTATTTATTTACAGCACGCACCTGTAGGAGTGGTTTATATTGTTAAGTATAACTTAAAGCATGCAAGTAGGCTAAGTTAATCAACTAACATTGGAATATCAGTGTAGTCTTGGGTAATAACACAGAAGTGCAGTGTTCATCCCTTGATTAGGGCTGCGCGAAGGTAGTATCTCAGGCTGTGAGGTACTAGAGAGTGCGCAAAGCAACTTGTGTGCAGGGTCAAACCGTAGACCACTTGAATTCATCATACATCTCCAGGGTGAAAAAACCTAGATCTAGCACCCTCCCATACTACTTTGGGTGAGACCTCAGTCCACGCTCCGCGGACTGTTGCCGAAAGGGCCAGTAGTAGCGGGATTTGTTTTGCTAAATCAACTCTGAACCTGATTCAAGCCCTAACAAGCCAACATAAGATTTGACATAGTATCCCTCTACACTATGATTCTGGTGGATGAGGGCATTGAAGTATTAAAGAAAATCACTGACCCTTAAACTGTGGACCTCATAAAAATTTTCCTTAAGTCTTCATACTTCAGTTTCAAAGGAAAAATCTATGAGAAAACCCATGGGGTTGCCATGGGATCTCCTTTATCTCCAATAATTTCCAACCTATATATGGAACACTTTGAACAAATTTCCCTTAATTCTTTCCCATTCACCCCTGAAGAATGGAAAATATACATAGATGACATATTTTCTAAATAGATCCATGGTTTGGATATTAAACTTAATGATTTCTTAGCTCACATAAACAACCTCTCTAAACACATTAAATTATCAATTGAAATTGAAAAGGACAACCAACTCCTTTCTTAGACGTCCTCCTCACCAAGGAAATGGTATACGGAGCCATGAAGTCTTCAGAAAACAAACTCACGCCGACAAATATTTGCACTCAAATTCCCACCACCATCTAAAACAAAAAGTGAGTGTCATTAAAACCCTAGTTTCTAGAGCTTCTAGAATCTGTGACCCTTAACACTTAGAGGAAGAACTTAACTATCTCTTCAAAGTATTCAAAAATAATGGTTATCAGGAATACATAATCCATAAAACTATTAAATACTCCACAACTAAAACTCAAAAAAGAAAACCTCTCGACTACCCTAAAATATCCTTACCCTATATAAAAGGAACCACTAACAAAATTGCTATAATTCTCACCAAGCATAACATCATCGTTGCATTCACTCCCCCTAACACCATAAAAAACATACTTGATTCTGCCAAAGATTTAATTGACCCGAAAAATCACAAAGGAGTATACTCTATTCCCTGTTCATGTGGGAAAGTATATATAGGTGAAGGAGGGAGATCTGTGGGCATAAGGCTAAAAGAACACTTAAATGACATTGAAAAGAATAGGTCGGAAAAATCAGCCCTGGTAGAGTATGCATATTCCTCCTCACACTACATTTTCATAGAACATGCTAAATTAATTCACAAAGAAGACCATTATTTAAAAAGAAGGGTGAAAGAAGCCATTGAAATAAAGAAATCATCAAAGAACATGAACATAGATGATGGTCTAAAACTAAGTAGTTCTTGGAAATCCTTACTAGGAATAAAATAAAACATAATTAGTTATTAATAAGCATTCATATATAAATATTAATATTATCCTAATCATAATTAATAGCCTACCTTTTTTAATTAACTCATTTTAATACAATTAGCTAAAAAACTACATAAATAAACCTACATTAATAACATTAATTTTAAAATAATAATAAGTTATTAATCTTTTAAAACCATTAAAAAAATTTATTTATGCTTTTAAGTTAATCATTAAACAACAACAAACATTTATATACAATATTAATAATAAACATTCATATATAAATATTAATATTAATCCTAAACATAATTAATAGCCCCCATAATTAATAGCCAAATTGAGAAGCTTGTGGAGATAAGGAATGAGGATTTCTTTTCCCATTTTAAAGATCTCATCTTGTTAACCTTCAATATCTTTGGCTTTCCCGTTAGCGAGCTTATTAATCCCTGACCCAACGTCTTCCAGAGAAAAAATATCATCCTTAATAGGAGTGTTTAAGATGGTGCCCATGGTGTCCTAAGAGTCATGCAACTTCTTAAGATAGTTATCCCAATTTTCTATGGGGTAGAATGATTATCTTTAGTTTTACAAACAAGCACATTCTGCCAAAACATTTTGGGCGCAACTTTAGAAAGGTGGAGAATATGCTCTTGTATCTTATTAATATATGACCTCTTCTTCCTCTTAATGAGAGCTTTGTATACACTTATATTCTAGAGCTTAATGCTTTCATTAGGGGCGTTTCTGATTGCTTTCTTGGTAGTTTTATAGTGTTTGTCATACCAAGGATTGGAAGTTCTATTATCTTTCTTATATAGAGTCTTGGTAGAGAATTCGCTAACATTGGTGGAAAGGGTAGTAGTAAAGTGGTAATAGATTTGATCAATGTTGTTATTATAAGTCAGGGAACCTAAATCCCTTTCCAAAACCGTTAAGAAAAGGTCTACATTACTTCTATTGAAGTGAATGTGACTTTTGCTTTCATTGTTCTCCTGCATGTGGGTGGTATGCATAGCAAGATTAAGGGATAAAGACAAAGGTCTGTGGTTAGGATTGCACCCGTTAAGAAACTCAAAGTTTGTAATATAGTTGAGGACATGGATGTCAGAAATCGCATAATCAACGATGCTGCTACCCATCCCATGGAAACAGGTCATTTGACTGGAGAGAGGCCATTTATTACTACTATTACAAATTATTAGGTCCATTATTAACAATAAAAATAATAATAATAATTATTATTATTATTATTATTAAACTCTAGGAATTATTTATTAAACACGATTGTTTTTCATATTGAGACAATCTTTGTCGAAATGTGACATTTGACCATGATTGACGATGGTTAAATATGGTTATCTATGATTAACCATGGTTGACCATGATAGATATTATAAACCAAAGAGAATAATAAACCCAAAGGATTGATATTATAAACCCAAGGGATTAATACTAAAACCCCAAGGGATTATGAACCCAAGTGAATAATATTAAACCCAAGGGACTAATACTTTAAACCCAAGGTATATAAAGCCTAAGATAAATATTGTAAACACTAAAATAAACATGGTCGCCCATGACTAACCATGGTTGGCTATGATTGAACATGGTTAACCATGATTGATATTATAAACCCAAGGGATTGTTATTATAAATTCAAGGGAATAATAAACCTAAGGGAATATTATTAAACACAAGGGACTAATATCATAAACCCAAGGTATATAAACCCTCAGAAAAATATTGTAAACATTAAAGAAAACTTAGTTGACCATAGTTGCTTTTCATATAGAGACAATCCTTGTCACAAAGCGACGTTGAACCATGGTTGACCATGCTTAACCATGCTTGATTTTCATATCAAGACAATTTTTGTCATAATGCGATGTTCGACCATGGTTGAGCATGATTGATCATGGATGAACATGTTTGACTTTATAAAACATGGTTGACCATGCTTGGCCAAGGTTGACCATGATTGAGCATCGTTGACCATGATTATCATATTGAGACAATATTTTTCATAATGTGACATTGGAACATGGTTGGGAAAATAATTTATTTTCATATTGAAACAATCTTTGTCACAATGTGACATTAACCAATGCTTTACCCTGATTAACCATGGTTGACCACAATTGATTTTATAAAACATGGTTGACCTTCGTTGAATAATATTAAACCAAAGGGACTAATATTATAAATCCAAGGTATATAAATACTAAGATAAATATTATAAACACTAAAATAAACGTGGTTGACCATGGTTGATTTTTATATTGAGACAATCCTTGTCACAATGTGATGTTGGACCATGGTTGACCATGATTGATTTTCAAACCAAGAGAATCTTTCTCACAATGTGATAATGGACCCTGGTTTACCATTGTTGACCATGATTGATGATGGTTGATTTTCATATTCAGACAATCTGAGTCAGAATGCGATGTTGGACTAAGGTTGACCATGGTTGTCACAATGTGACGTTGTACCATGAGAGAATCTTCGACACAATGTGACCATGGTTGACCATGGCCGATTTTCATATTAATTCAATATTTTTCGAAATACCACATTTCACCATGATTGGTTATGATTGACCATGGTTGACCATGATATATATTATAAACCAAAGGGAATTATAAACCCAAAGGATTGATAATATAAACCCAAGGGAATAATTAACCCTACGGATTAATACTAAAATCCCAAGGGATTATGAATCCAAACGAATAATATTAAACCCAAGGGACTAATATTATAAACCAAGGGTATATAAACCTTAAGTTAAATATTATAAACGCTAAAATAAACATGGTTTCCCATGATTGACCATAGTTGGCTATGATTGACCATGGTTGACCATGATTGATATTATAAATCCAAGGTATTATTATTATAAATCCAAGGGAATAATAAACCCAAGTGATTGATGCTAAAACCCCAAGGGATTATGAACCCAAGGGAATATTATTAAACAGAAGGAACTAATATTATATACCCAAGGTATATAAACCCTAAGAAAAATATTGTAAACATTAAAATAAACATGGTTAACCACAGTTGATTTTCATATAGAGACAATCACTGTCACAAAGCGACGCTAGACCACGGTTGACCATGCTTAACCATGGTTGATTTTCATATCAAGACAATTTTTTTCATAATGCGATGTTCGACCATGGTTGAGCATGATTGACCATGGATGTTTAAATTTATAAAACATGGTTGACCATGCTTGACCAAGGTTGACCATGATTGACCATCACTGACCATGATTATCATATTGAGACAATATTTGTCATATTGCGACGTTGGACCATGGTTGAGAAAATGATTGAATTTCATATTGAAACAATCTTTGTCACAATGCCACGTTGGCCAATGGTTCACCCTGATTAGCCATGGTTGACCACAATTGATTTTATAAAACATGGTTGACCTTCGTTGAATAATATTAAACCAAAGGGACTAATATTATAAATCCAAGGTATATAAACCCTAAGATAAATATTATGAACACTAAAATAAACATGGTTGACCATAGTTGATTTTCATATTAAGACAATCCTTGTCAGAATATGGCGTTGGACCATGCTTGAACATGATTGATTTTCAAATTGAGAGAATCTTTCTCACAATGTGACAATGGACCCTAGTTTACCATGGTTGACCATGATTGATGATGGTTCATAATGGTTGATTTTCATATTAAGAAAATCCATGTCAGAATATGACGTTCTACCATGGTTGAGCATGATTAACCATGGATGATGATGTTTGACTTTATACAACATGGTTGCCCATGTTTGACCAAGTTTGACCATCATTGACCATCACTGACCATGATTATCATATTGAGACAATCCTTTTCATAATGCGATATTGGGCCATGGTTGAGACAATGATTGATTTTCATATTGAAACAATGTTTGTCACAATGCGACGTTTGCCATTGGTTGACCCTGATTAACCATGGTTGACGACAATTGATTTTATAAAACAGAGTTGACCTTCATTGAATAATATTAAACCAAATGGACTAATATTATAAAGCCAAGGTATATAAACCCTAAGATAAATATTATAAACACTAAAATAAATATGGTTGACCATGGTTGATATTCATATTGAGACAATCCTTGTCACAATGTGATGTTAGACCATTGTTGACCATGCTTGACAATGGTTGATTTTCAAATCGATAAAATCTTTGTAAAAATGCGACATTGGACCATGATTGACCATGTTTGATTCTCATATTGAGACAATATTTGTTACACTACGACGTTGGACAATAGTTGACCATGATTAAATTTATAGAACATGGTAGAAAATGGTTGGCCATGATTGACCATGATTGACCATGGTTGGCTATGGTTGACCATAGTTGACCATGATTGATAATAAACCTAAAGGAATAATATTGAGTCATGGGAATATGAACCCTTATATCAATAAACCCAAGGAATAAAAACTATAAACCCAAGGTATATAAACCACAAGATATATATTCTAAACCCACAAATAAACATGGTTGGTCATGTTTGATTTCCATATTGAGACAACGCTTGTCACAATGTGATGCTCGACCATGGTTAACCATGATTGATTTTCATATTGAGACAATCTTTTTCACAACGCGACGTTGGACCATGGTTGACCATGGTCAATTTCCATATTGAGACAATCTTTGTCACAATGCGACATTTGACTGTGATTGACCATGCTTGGTTATGATTGACCATGGTTGATATTATAAAGCCAAGGAAATAATAAACCTAAGGGATTGATATTATATACCCAAGGAAATAATAAACCCAAGCGGTTAATACTAAAACCCCAAGGGATTATGGATCCAAAGGAATAATATTAAATGCAAGGGATACAAATATAAACCCAAGGTATATAAACCCTAAGATAAATACTATAAACACTAAAATAAACATGGTTGACCATGGTTGATTTCATATTGAGACAATCCCTATCGTAATGCGACATAGGACTATGGTCAATTTTCATATCGAGACAATCTTTGTCACAATATTATAAAGCCAAGGTATATAAACCCTAAGATAAATATTATAAACATTAAAATAAACATGGTTAACCATGGTTGATTTTCATATTGAGACAATCTGTGTCACAATGTGAAGTTGGACCATGGTTGACCATGTTTGATTTTCAAATCGAGAGAATCTTTCTCACAATGTGACAATGGATCCTGGTTTACCATGGCTAACCATGATTGACGATGGTTCACAATGGTTGATTTTCATATTGAGGCAATTTGTGTGAGAATGCAATGTTGGACCAAGGTTGACCATGGTTGTCACAATGTGACGTTGGACCATGAGACAATCTTTGACACAATGTGACCATGGTTGAGCATGACTAACTTTCATATTGAGACAATCTTTGTTGAAATGCGACATTTGGCCATGGTTAGCTATGATTGACCATGGTTGACCATGATATACATTTTAAACCAAAGGGAGTAATAAACCCAAAGGATTGATATTATAAACCCAAGGGAATAACTAACCCTAGGGATTAATACTAAAACCCCAAGGGATTATGAACCCAAGCAAACAATATTAAACCCAAGGGACTAATATTATAAACCCAAGGTATATAAACCCTAAGATAAATATTGTAAACACTAAAATAAACATGGTTTCCCATGATTGACCATGGTTGGCTATGATTGACCATGGTTTCCATGATTGACATTATAAACCCAAGGGATGTTTATTATAAACCCAAAAGGAATAATTAACCCTAGGGATTAATGCTAAAACCCCAAGGGATTATGAACCCAAGCGAACAATATTAAACCTAAGGGACTAATATTATAAACCCAAGGTATATAAACCCTAAGATAAATATTGTAAACACTAAAATAAACATGGTTTCCCATGATTGACCATGGTTGGCTATGATTGACCATGGTTTCCATGATTGATATTATAAACCTAAGGGATTAATGTTAAAACCTTAAGGGATTATGAACCCAAGGAAATATTATTAAACGCACAGGACTAATATTATAAACTCAAGGTATATAAACCCTAAGAAAAATATTGTAAACATTAAAATAAAAATGGTTGACCACAGTTGATTTTCATATAAAGACAATCCTTATCACAGAGCGACATGGGACCACAGTTGACATGCTTAACCATGGTTGGCTTTCATATCAACACATTTTTTGTCAAAATGCAATGTTCAACTAGGTTGAGAATGATTATGGATGAACATGTTTGACTTTATAAAACATGGTTGACCATGCTTGACCAATGTTGACCATGATTGACCATCGATGACCATGATTATCATATTGAGACAATCTTTGTCATAATGCAACGTTGGACCATGGTTGAGAAAATGATTGATTTTCATATTGAAACAATCTTTGTCATAATGTGACATTGGGCAATTGTTGACCCTGATTAACCATGGTTGACCGCAATTGATGTTATAAAACATGGTTGACCTTCGTTGAATAATATTAAACCAAAGGGAGTAATATTATAAAGCCAATGTATATAAACCTTAAGATAAATATTATAAACACTAAAATAAACATGGTTGGTCATGGTTGATTTTCATATTGAGACAATCCTTGTCACAATGTGACGATGGACTATGATTCACCATGATTGATTTTAAATTGAGAGAATCTTTCTCACAATGTGACAATGGAGCCTGGTTTATTGTGGCTGACCATGATTGATGATGGTTCACGATGGTTGATTTTCATACTGAGACAAGCTGTGTTAGAATGCGACGTTGGACCAAGGTTGAGTATGGTTGTCACAATGTGACGTTGGACCATGAGACAATCTTTGACACAATGTGACCATGGTTATTAACCATGGTTGATTTTCATATTGAGGAAATTTTTGTCGAAATGAGACATTTGACCATGGTTGACCATGATTGGCTATGATTGACGATGCTTGACCATGATATATTATATATATATATTAATATATATATATATTATATATAACTAAAAGATAAAACCCAAACGATTGATATTATAAACCCAAGAGAATAGTTAACCCTGGGGATTAATACTAAAACCCCAAGGTATATAGACCCTAAGGTAAATATTGTAAACACTAAAATAAACTTGGTTGCTCATGATTGACCACTATTGGCTATGATTCACTATGGTTGACCATGATTGATATTATAAACCCAATGGATTGTTATTATAAACCCAAAGGATTATTATTAAACCCAATGGACTAATATTATAAACCCAAGATATATAAATCCTAAGATAAATATTGTAAACACTAAAATAAACATGATTGACCATGGTTGACTTTCATATAGAGACAATCCTTGTCACAATGCGACCAAGTTGATCATGCTTAACCATGGGTTATTTTCATATAAAGATATTTTTTGTCACAATATGACGTTTGGAGAGTCTATTTAAATATTATAAATATTATACATCTCTCCTATTAAGAAATAAAGAAACTTATATTTATATTTTTTAACTTTCAATTATTTATATTCCTTTGTTTAAAATTTATATATATATAATATATATATATAACTCTAAAAGTGGATATTCAAATATTTTATTTAAAATTGATATTAAAATGTATTTTTGGTTATAAATATAATTTATAATGTTTTATGTCAATTTATGTTAAACCTAAATAAGAACACATATCCCCTTCATATTAAGTTGTAAAAATTGTTTTGTAAGACAAACCTTCTCTATTTTTACATTCATAATATTAATATGTCAACCATTACAAATAAACAAAAATTAGTTTAAAGTATTTACAAATAAATTAAAGCAATTAAATTATATAAATTATTATTATTATTATTATTTTAATAATTTGAAATAAAATTGTTAAAGTGATTTTTTTTTCTTTACTAAATAGTTGAAATTGCTAATCTATCTCAATTATAAATATCAATTATTAAAATGTAATTTTATTTTTGAATATTTTTTCAAATAACTTAATTCTTTTATATATTTAAAATTACAATTTAAATAGTCTACATGGGGTAGTTCAAGTGGCAATGGCCGTGGAAATGAAGTCTCACAGAACTGAAAGTCTTGGGTTTGAATCCATGAAAATCGAAAATAAGAGAGTCCTACTAAAACTTACAAAAAAAAATTACAACTTAAATAATGAAAAATTACAATTTCATTAATATTTTTAAATTATCCCAAATTTTAGGAATAATTATATTTCCCAATTGTGCAGTGTAATGGACAATGGACATGAAAATCGAAAATAAGAGAGTCCTACTAAAACTTACAAAAAAAATTACAATTTAAATAATAAAAAATTACAATTTCATTAATATTTTTAAATTATCTCAAATTTTAGGAATAATTATATTTCCCAATTATGCAGAATTTCCCTTTTATCCCAAATTTTACAAATAATTATATTTCCTAATTGTGCAGAATTTCTGTTATCCAAAATTTTACAAATAATTATAGCTGTAGTCTAACCAGACAGATTTTTGGCCCTGGCAATCATGGAAATTCTGGTTATATTTTAATAAAATTCCGTAGGAAATTTTCTAAATACAAGTTATAGTTGTTAAATTTCAATATTTTAAGTAATCTATACATTTTTATAGTGCTGAATCTATTTCCACTATAAAAACATGATTCAAACACTATTACTACAAGATTTTTTGAAATATTTTTACTCAAATTCCAACCACTTAATAATCAGAAGAACTACTCCCATATTTATAACCAGCCGTCTTCCGAAACCATTTCTATGGTGCGTCGCTTGACCACACAATCCGAAACCATTTCTATGGTGCGTCGCTTGACCACACAATCCAAGGATGATGGTATATATCCATTCAGGTCTTATCCTTTTTGTATGTATATATATTCCTATGAGCGTGCCAGGGGTGGAGCCCAGCCTCACGCTGACACCATGCTCACAGCGACGTACGGGTAACCTATTCTTGTTGCACAACTGTGTTCTTAGAGCGGTAACGACTGCAAATTTTACGGTCCCCAAGTATATATCTGGTTGCAAAACTGTGTTCTCATAGCCGTAACCACCAAATTTTTCCGACCCCACATACATATATATATTCAGACATCAGTCATACACAAAGTAATTATCAAAACAACCGTGAAACATAAGGACAGTGCCAATCCGAAGGTTTATTTAGAGAGCGTTCAATATATAAGTCAAAATTAACAGGTAGCCGTCACTTTCGCGGGACCGACCGCTAAGCTTCTCGTTTCCAGAAGAGGTATAAATTTCTCAAATAATAAAATTATTGAATTAAATTCTGCAGCGGAAAAAGAAAATTAGAAAATCCCCAGCTCCCAGTCTTCGGGCCGCTGGAAGGGAATCCCAAAATTTTCCATTAACACATCGAACGGAGGAATATCCTCTAAGTTGAAAGATTCGCCATTCTCCATACTTTCAAATGCCACTGAATCCCCAAATGTCGCACCCTGCTCCCAAGTAATCTGTTCGCTATTAATGTCATATTCCTTTTCCAAACCATATGATGAGGATGCCGCGCCATTTTCAGAAAGAAGCCGGAATTCTTCTGCGGCGAACTTGGCCGCCGCGGTTTGAATTTGCTGCGGTGATAGAACTGAAGCGCAGGAAAATTTCGGCGGAGAGTGGGGAAAATTGAGCTTGGCCTTGGATCCTCTGAGGCAACACACGGCAAAGTCATATGCACGGGCAGCTTTTTCCGGGGTGTCGTAGGAGCCCAACCAAATTCTGCCACTGGAATTGGGAATTCGAACTTCCGACACCCATTTCCCCCATTTTCTCATCCGGATTCCCTTGAACTGCCGCGACTTCAGTGAGCAGCTTTTGGTACTGCTGCGCCGGCTCTGGTTTCGCGAGGGTTTAGTCATTGCAAGATTTTGCAGGGGAGTCGCGCTGAGGACGTGCCGGTAAACTTTGAAGTCTCTCGAGGGAGGAAGTAGTGAGGCGATTTGAAGTCAGGAATCACAGAGATGGTGGTAGCTCCTAGAGTGCGAGTGAATGTCTGCGGCATGAGATTGTTTGGAGTAATTGCGAACGGATATATAGAGACGGAAAACGTGTTGAGTGCATGGGATCTTTTGTGGCGTGGTCTAAGAGGTCAATATACGCGCAGCCGATTTAGAGTTAAAAACATGGGAACCGGCTTGGTGTGAATGTGTGTTGGACGAGTCTGAACTTTTATCCATGGGAACCAGCCTGGTGTGAATGCGTCTTGGACGAGTCTAAAGGAGAAAGTTTGGACTACGGTAATGTGGAATATTCCCGAAATTCATGGGTTGCTTTCGTCCATTGCACATTCCAATCTGTTCAAATCCGTGCGTTTAATTGCGGCCGACTTTTCACACGCGACCACAACTCGGTTATAATGATTGCGCTCTCTGTCTTGTTGGTGCCAGCAGAGGAAACACTTTAGGCCAGGACAGATTATGTGCCGCTATGTTGTATTTAATGGTGATTTTAATATATAAATAAAATAGTGAAATTTTAAAGTATTTAAAATTTAAGGATATTATATATATTTAAATTAAGGATATTATATTATTTAGTTTGGCAATATCCATGTCGTTACATATTAATATAATCACAGAAATGTGGTTGATACACTCGTGTATAGCTATTTTTTTTTATTTTTATACATTACATATATTAATGTAATTGTGTTATTATTATCAAAGCTAAAACAATAATTTAAAATTTATTATTATTATAATTTTGAATTAATAAAACTTTAAAATAATAAAATTTGAAATAAATTAATCTAAAATATAAAGAAATTGTTTTTAGTGTGATTTTTTTGGATTTTTTGGTAATAGAATCCCGTCGAAATTATTTGAAGTGAAATTTTGATTTGTGTTATTTAAACTAGTTTTTTGATTTTATATATAAATTCAGCACAATGAAAAACCTCTAAGACACTTCGATTGTGCAGCGCTTACACATCAAATTTGTGATTTCAATAAATTCCAGAAAGATTTTAAAGAAATTACACAAGAAAAACTTCCAAAAAATCACACTAAAAGCAACTCGAAACTTAAATAACAAAACTTAAAACCTAATTCTAAAAGTAATCAACCTAAATAATAAACTAATATTCTTTTTAAACTAAATTTATAAACCTATATTTAAATTCAATATAATGAACTTTAAAAATAAAACATATATCTTTTAAATCCAATATAATAAACTTAAAAAGTAAAACATAAACTAGAATATATAGGTTAACATAAAATCATTTCACTTGAACATAAGTGAAGTTGTCTAAGGAGGCGGAGGAATTGCCCAAACAGTGAAAAGTGGTCAGAATCCGAGCAAGAAAATTTCAAAAAATCTTATAAACGCAGTGTTTGGATCGTGTTTTTGATGGTAACCTAATTCTAAAAATAATCAACCTAAATAATAAACTAATATTTTTTTTAAACTAAATTTATAAACCTATATTTTAAATCCAATATAATAAACTTAAAAAGTAGAACATATATCTTTTAAATCCAATATAATAAACTTAAAAAGTAGAACATAAACTAGAATATATAGCTTAACATAAAATCATTTCACTTGAACATAAGTAACGAGGCAAAGGAATTGCCCAAATAGTTAAAAGTGGTTGGGAGCAAAAAAATTTCAAAAAATCTTATAGACCCAGTGTTTGAATGGTGTTTTTGATGGTAGAAATGGATTCAGCACCATCAAAAAAGTTTAGGACACCTAAAATTTTGAAGTTTAACAACTATAACTTGGATTTACAATTTTTTTTAAATATGACCAGAATTTCCATAACTTTCTAGACAGCTCCTCCACCTTAGACTATGCATAAGTGAAATGAATTTTCTTTTCCGAAAAAAAACCAAAAAAACAAATGTAACTCAACGATAATCCAGCCAAGCAGCTAAAGTTGAAAATAGTAAAAAGACAAAATTGAAAAACATTGTGGAAGGTTGGGCTCAAAAACCCGAACAATTTTTTGAATATAATATTTTTTCACATTTCTCACTGCAATACAATCCGAACAAGTCATCTAATCAATCACTTAGAACATTAACATTTTACCTATCAAATTCTTCATTTATTTTTGTTTAATAATATTTTTTTAGGAAACAACCAACTGCCTCACGCACCTGGGCGATCCCTGATGTAACTGCCGTCTAATTATAATGCAAATAATATTTAAATAAAAAATGCGTGGAACAGGACTGAAAAGGAGGTCTCTGGAAACGGCGCCATTGATTACCGTACAAACGGTACTGTGAAATGGTACTGCCACGTGTCAATTAAGTTAGCTATGTGTATGAGTTTTGGACAAGTCCACCGAAGCGGAGGAAATTGACACGTTAGTTATGTGGTGTTAGTTTTGGACAAGTTTATTTAGGTGCACGTATTGACTCAGTTGTTAAAAGTTAAAAGTGGTTTGGCAAAATTTTTTTAACTAATTTTAGTGTTTCAATTGTGTTAATTAAATTATTTATTAGGATTATTTTTATAAGAGGTAATCGTAATTATTTATTATGATTATTTCTATGAGAGGTAATCGTAATTGACTAATTTTTCATGATTTTTGAATAGTTTATTTAGCACTCATTGCATCTAGTGATGCTCAAAAGGGTGATATACGCTATGCCATTTATTTCACTAGTTTCAATTCCACTTCTTCACCCCTGTGAGCATCACCGGATGCAATGAGTGCTAAGTGGACTATTCAAAAATCATGAAAAATTAGTCAATTATGACTACCTCTCATGGAAATGTCATAAATGAATGACTTAAAGCAGTTGAATCCCAAAAAATGATATCTAATATAATGCACTGCCAAAACCCCCAATAATAAAATCTTATTCTCTAATGTTTTTTATTATGGAAATGGATTGAGTACCATGAAAAACTTTTATTTACAAAAATCTTTACCAAAATTTATCAAATTATTACAAAAATTTCCATAATTTTCCGGGAAAAAACAATTTGGTTAGACCAGTAGTTTTAACTAAGCTTCACGTGAAATCAAATTTGACATATTTTGTACAAATTCTAAATGGCTTTATTTATTTATTTTTTTTATGGAGGAAAAAATGAATTCTCATTAAAAATTAAGAAAATTACAAGTTGTATGCGAGCATATGAGAAATGCTTTCACTACTATCCAGAAAGTTTTCAGTCCAAAATTCATGAGCACAAAAATAATATCTACATATCATCCTTCATTAAACATGAAGGGTCAATGGCAAACTAGGGCCATAATGGTTAAACATCTGCAATATAAACAAAAATAAACAAAAAGCAATTAGGATGATCTCATAGATCATTCCTGAAGGTATCATGCCCCTTCAATGAAGGGTCTTTAGTAAATCTGGAAAAAAACCTCGTCCTTGTACTCCTGAATCAACCAATGTCTTCTAATCAGCTGCACGACCTCTTTGGATAGAAGATCAACGACTTCATTCCTTTCCCTGTAGATATGAGAGCAGACAACAAACTCAAACTGAGATTTTAAGTATATAGCATCCTCTACCAAAACTCTGAGTGTGTGCAAGTGACAATTATAGGTCCCATTGATCTAGTTTATGATGCACTGAAAGTCCCCAAAAATCTGAATTATGTGGCATTGTTGTTCTCTAGGAAAGAGGAGTAGATGTCTAAAGCTGTTTAGTTTGGCATAGTTATTTGTGCCCCTCCCTAGCCCCACTTTAATTTTGAAAAAGACCAAATCATTTAAATGCAGAACAACCCTCAGGCTGAGTCGAGCCATCAAAATAGGCCCACGACTGGCTTCTGCCTATGATTTCAGGATTGATAATTCTAATGGGACGCTGAATTGAATCCTCTGGGGTCGTGTTGAAAATGCCCAGCGTATGATTGCATGTGGCTACCCCCAAGATGTTTTTATCCTGAAAAATCCTTTGGTTCTCGATAAGCCATATACCCTAACATACAATGAGATGCATGTTTTTTATTTTCTGTGTGGCAGCACTCAACCATCAAGCTTGCCAAGCCTCATTTACGTTCTAACCTGCCAAGCGGGTTTGAATTGAGAGTGTCAAAGTTATGAAGTTCCAAATTTTGGCTGAAATCAGGTAGTGAAGGAAGAGGTGATTTGTATCTTCTGAATCTGCTTTGCACAAGCAGCAGCGAGAAGGGCCATGGAAGTTGTGCTTTTTTAAATTTTGTTCAGTGGGGATTTTGTTTGAGAGTATGCCCCACATGAATAGTCGAGATTTATGTGGGGCTTTCAGTTTCCAGATATGTTGCCACCACTAGCAGGTTTCCCCCATTGCCCAAGTCTCCATAATCACAGCAAAACCCGCCTTTAGGGAATATTTGCTAGTGGGATCCTTTGCCCATATAAGTTCATCCTCCCTATCAGTGATCCAGAGATTAGCTTCCTCCAATGCCCCCAAAAACCTCTTTCGTTTATTCCCACATTCTCAAAGGGCAGCCGCTGCAAATTTGGCCAAGCCGGGTGACCCACTGCCATGATATGGGCAAGCTGTGATATCCCTACCGCCATTAGGTCTTGTCGCATATCTCTAGGCAGTTTGTGTGCATTCCCACTTCTACCCCAGGAATCAAAGCCAATTTTGATCTAAGTACCATCCCCCACTTTCCAGGCTAATCCTTTCTTTATGATGTCAAAGGAGTGGGTAATGGCTTTCTAGATGCTCGAAGTCCCCATGATGTTGTGGTTGGTGTTACGAATCCAGTCTGATATTGATATGGGGTGGATGTACTTGTTCTATACAACTTCCTTCCATGTGTTGTTTGTGGTTATGAATTTCCATACCATTTTTGCTCCAAGGGATTTTGCGCAGACCAATGGTTCCTTTAGCCCCCATCCACCCCATTTTTTGGGCTTTGCAATCCTTTCCCATTTAACCCATGCAAAATTTTTGCTGTAATTTTGACCTCGCCAAAGGAATCTACAACATATCTATTGGATTCTACGAAGGATGCCTTTAGGTATCCAAGCCAGTGACATCCAGTAGACTGGTATTGCCTCAAGAACTGATTTTATTAGGGTGAGCCTACCAGCACGAGAGAGCCATTTATGTTGCCATATATTTATTTGTGTTTCAAATTTTGCTAGCATCCATGACCAGTCGGCAATACAGTACCCATTTCGCTTTAGTTTGAATCCCAAATATTTCAGACCTGAATCTAGATCCAGTGTGACAAAACCGAAGTGCTGGTAGGCAAATCTTTGTTCATTTTGGGGACAAGAGCTAAAGATGACATTGATTTTTCATAATTCATCTCCATACCTGTTGCTTTACAAAAGAGAGATAGAATTGACTTGAAACAAGAGGTATCACAATAAGAGCCATTTAGGAAAATAAGAACATCATCTACAAAATATAAGATGAGAGATAACAGTCCTGTCATTGATTTCCACCCCTCCCAGGGTTCCATTTGATCTTGATGATTTCAAGAGTTTGCTGAGACCTTCCATAATCAGAAGGAATAACATCAGGGAGAGTGGGAAACCCTGTCTGAGGCCTCTTTCAACATGGAAAAAATCTGAAGCCGTCCCATTAATTAGGACATTGAAAGAAACAAAAGTGAAACAACAACCTATCCAAGTGACGAATTGATGAGGAAAACTGATATGGGCGAGCATGAGTTGTAGATAGGTCCAGTTTACTCAATCAAATGCCTTGGATAGATCTATTTTAAGAATGGCAGCTTTCTTGGAGAGTTTTAATCAAGTGAAGCATTTCTTGAGCGGTGCCTATGGCTTCATGAATTTGATAGTGACTAAGGAAAGACAATTGTTCTTTTGAGATAATCCTGGAGAGGATTGGCTTAATTAAAAGGGTGATGATCTTGGAGGTGATCTTATAGACGCAATTGTAGAGGGATATGGGTCTAAAGTCATCAAAATATTAGGGCTTGTCCACCTTGGGGATGAGAGCATTGAAGGTAGAACTGAAAACCTATCACATCCTTCTAGTTGTTCTGCAATCTTCAATGGCCAATAGGAGGTCCTACCCAATGAGATCAAAGAATGTGGTGTAAAATTCAACGGGCCAACCATCCGACCCTAGGCTTTTGTCTTCGCTGAAACTTTTTAAGGCTGCTTCCATTTCCCCCAAAGAGATTGGTAGATTTAGTGCCTCTCTTTCCTCTTCCTCAATAAACTGAGGCACAACTTCCGCAACTCGAAGGATCTCAGCTATATTTGTCCCCCTTGGGCCTTTATAGATGGATGAGAAATGCCTAACTCCCATATCCGCAAGCTCGGAAAAAGTGTTGGCATCTCTTCCATTTTGGTCTTTTAATTCCCAGATTGTATTACTCGCTTTCCTGCCCCTGGCAAGCTATTGGAAAAAATTTGTGTTTTCATCACCCGACTTTAACCATAAATCTCTACTCTTTAAGTGCCAAGTCTCCTCGGTTCTTAGCTTGATCATTCCTTTTTCCAGATTTCTAAGATGATCCTTTGATTGTAGGGAGGCATTGTTGTTCAGGCCCAATGATTCAAGATGTTTTAGCTTTGTTTCAATCCTAATTAGTTCCTCCTCATCCCTTTTTAGCTTGGCCTTAATCCAGCTGATAGTTTTTTCTTTTAGATGGGTTAGGTTGTGAGATATGACTGTCGCTAGGGGCGGACTAGGTTCCCAACTACAGTGAGTCCAACAATCCTTGAGCAAAACATGAAAAGCCTCCTCGTTGAGCCATGTTGCATTGAATTTGAATGGGGAATCCGGTTTGAGATTTGCATCCTCGATTTCCATGAAAATCGGGGAATGGTCTAAGCATCCCTTCGAACCAACCCATTGACGAATATGTGCTAGTTGATTTGTTAAGGGAGATTTGATTAAAAATCAATCTAGTCGTCATGCCAGGGCATCCTCCCCCATTCTACGATTCCTCCAGGTTAGCATGATGCGAACCAAATCAATGCTTATAAGATCATGGTCATCCAACAAATTAAAAAAAAAAAAACCCATTAATGCATTTGATTGGACCCTATGACTCCATGACTCGGCCAACTAAAGTGAGAAATTAAGGTCTCCCATAATTATCAAGTTCTTGGCTTGCATAAATTTCGCCTGAAACAATCTCTCCCAGAAAACTTCTCGATTTTGAAATAGTCCATAAATATTAATAATCCTCAGGGGGATGTTGAGCGTGGTGGAAATGAAGTCAGCTCCCAGAAAACCTTTTCCACCCCAGGCATTTGAAATCCTGATTGAACTTTTGTTGAAACCTAGTGCATAGCCCCCCCAAACGCCCTCTCACATCTAAGAAGAAGAACTCCCAATCTGGCAGGAAGTGTTTTAGTGTTTTATGTACAGAGGGACCGTCACCTAGGGTTTCTTGCAGTAGAAGGAAATCCAACTTTTTTGATAAGCACAGTGTTTTCAACGCCAATTTTTTTATCTAGGTTGGCCAAACACCTACAGTTGAAAGAGAGGCCTTTCATGGGTCAACCTTTGCAGGGTTCCCCTTTTCTCTAAGGACCTACTCTATGGGAGTCTGGATTCCTGAGGCCACCTCAAGGATGGCCCTTTTGATTGTTTTTGAGAGACAAGATTTTTTGCCTGGGGGGACCTTGGGAGGAAGAGGAGGGGGCGGGTCCTCATCCAGTCTAAAGGCATGGAGGGAGGGTGGCTTGGAGCACAAGTTGTAATGGTGAGAGGAGCCAGAGGTTCAAATCAACAAACTAAAAAAAAAAAACCCTTCCATTCTCATTCAAAGCCGTGACAAGGTCTCTTGGAAATCTATACTCCTCTGCACATCTGATCCAAGGATCGATGCCTATCCTTAACTTCTCTCCATTCCCTACTTTCCATTTGAGCCTGCTTCCAATCACTAGAAAACAAGTAAGCATGTTTTCTATACCGCTAATCCATTTTTTGTCTCTTATTACGCTTTTTGATCCATTCTTTAAGAGTTAAAGGAAAAATAGATTTCTCGTATACCATTGTTGTCCAGAGGATGCTTGTATCCAAGAGTCTCTACCCAAATTTTGCTGCTAAAGTTTTTGAGAAAAGTTGCAGATTCTTGATTCCACATCCTCCCAATACTTTGAGAGTTATGATTTAGTCTCACCAGACCCATGGGAAAACCAAATCCTCTTTCATGCCAAACCATAAGAATCTATTGCATAGTTTCCTCATATCATCTAAAATACATTTGGGGATCAAAGTGAGTGACATCCAGAAGTCCGAAATAGCTTCCAAAAACTAATTTAATAAGGACTAGCCTCCCTCTCTCGACAACCACCTGAAGCTCCACATGTTTAAGTGTTTTTCCATTTTTTCTAATAGTCATGTCCAATCCTCTTTATTGTACATATTAGGCGTTAAATGGAAGCATAAGTATTTTAGCCCTTCTTCCAATGGCTTGATTTGAAAAGGAAATAAATCCCTGAAACTTCTGAGTTCACTTGTTGGAACCCCCTGATAGGAAATCATGGGGTTTTTCACATTGACTTGCATTCTCGTGGATTTTTGAAAGAGACTCAAGGCTTTTTTGAAGGTTATCATATCCTCTCGAGATTCATTGATGAACAAAAGAATATCATAAAAAAAGTGATGATTAACACATCTGCAACCTCTACACCCCCCGAATCCCCTCTTCTTTTTGCTTCAAGTAATAATCAACTATGCCCCTCTGCCACCAAAATAAAGAGAAAAGGTGATAAGGGGCATCCCTGTCACAACTCACGTTGTTCTTTGAAGAACAGAGATGTTTCTCCATTGATTAGAACTGTGGATGAAACTGAAGTAATGAAATTCATTACCCAATTTATAAATGGTACTTCAAAACCCAAATGAGTTAAAATTAAATGTATGAAGGTCCAATTGACCTTATCATATGCTTTGGAGATATCTATCTTGATTAATTTCCCGTTCAATTTTATGATCTTGAGACTATGTAACCTCTCTTGAGCCACTCCAATGGCTTCACGAATTTGTCTCCCTTCCAAAAAAATAATTTTTTCCTTAGAGACCTTATTTGACAAGATCAGTCTGATTCAATTTTCTTTGATCTTAGCAATAATCTTGTAAATACAATTACATAATGAAATAGGCCTGAAGTCCTTAAAGGATCTAGGATTATTGACTTTTGGAATGAGGGATATAAAGGTTGAATTAAAAGAGTCCAAAATTCTCCCACAAATCCTAGTATCCTCACAGTATCCTCAATGACCTTGAGAATATTAGCTCCCAAAATATCGTTTAGGATGAAAAAGAACTCCATTTTCCATTTGTTTTGGCTCAAACTCTTATCTCTCTACATTCCTTAGAGCACCACCTATAGTTCTTTGTCTATGACTAGCTTCATTAATCTCATGTTGTCCTCCTCCTCCGAGAAGCAAGGAAACGATTGTGCAACAAGGATCACCTCCGTAATGGATTCTTCTGAAGGGGCCTCAAATATATTTTCAAGGTGATTTTTGGCTAGGGTGGCTAAATCATTAAATGATCTAGCTTTCTCCCCCACTAGCTTATCCAATTCCCAAATTTTGTTACTTCTCTTCCTCCCCTTAACATAATTCTGAAGAAAAAAAAAAAAAAAGGTGTTTTTGTTACCACTCTGCAACCAGATAGCTCTACTGCCTCTAGCTTTCCTCCATGCCTTTTAATATTTTCATTTTTGTGGCCTCCAACCAAATAATAATTTTCTTCTCTTCCTTTGTAACAAAACCTCCCCCACCCTCTCCTTCCTTCCTAGCTAATTCATCCTCCACTATTTTGATTTCCTCTCTATCCTTTATTTCTTCTAATATGACCATTTCTTGACTACCTTATTCATTATTTTCAGATTCTTAGCAAAATTAGGAGTAATAGGCTTATACTGCTCCTGGTTATGACTTCTCCAAGTCTCCACCATAAGCTCATGCAAGTCCTCCTCCTGCAACCACACTCTATTAAATTTGAAGGGGTTAGAAGGCTTACGAGCCCCACCTTTCAGCTCCAACAAAACATGATGGTGATTAGATGCTCCTCCAGACCTGACAAATTACCTAAAAAAAGGGGTTCTTTTATATACCTTCTGACATAAGGAAGCATTACAGGCATTTGGCCACTAGCGCCTCCCATACTATTGCATTGCTTCAAGTAGGTTCATACTTAACTAGATTCACATCAAGTAAGCCATTCTCCATCAGTAACCTTGCAAAAAACTGACGTAGAATCAGGATGTACAGGGGGACCCCAAACCTCCACTGCCCCCAGGGAGAACTTTAAATTTACTCCCACCATAATATTAACTTGTTTCATGTAAGTTTTCTTTATCGAAATCTTTTAAAAAGTTCCACATTCCACACACATACCATATACATTGGTTATTATCATATTTAACCCTAAATTTGCATGGAAGGCTTCTGTTCCAAAAAAAATTATATCTCCCTAGTGATTAATCTATTTCACAATATTCAAGTTAATTCCTACCCTTGTCCCCTCGATCTTCCTCTTGCATCTAGCCCAGAAATGGACCAAACCGGAAAAAGGGAGTTGATAACTTGGGGAATTTATCAGCATCCCCTAATGCTTCCTGTAGGAAGACTATGTCTAGCCTCTCCACATAAATGAGTCTCCTAAAGGTTAGTTGTCAGGGTGAACTATCCAACCCTCTATAGTTAATAGAGAAAAGTCATGGTATAACCTTCTCAAGGGCTTGCGTTGCTCCAAGCATCCCTTCAATGGAAAATTTCCTGCCATGAGCTATGTCTATTTGAGCTCTCCATTTTTCTTTGGAAATTTGGGTTTGACCTCTCGTTCCTTTCCCAACCAAGAGCGGAGACATAGACCACAGACCCCCGAGTTTGTCCTTAGAGAAGACCTCATTGACAAGTTAGGGGAAGAACATTATATGAGGATTGATGGGTAAGGGCACAACGCAAACATCATGGGAGGACACATATCAACACACAGACTCAAAGATACCTATGTACTGAAATGCCCAGACCCCATGTCTAGTTTACTAATGGCATTATTAATACAAGGGATAGGAGTAGGGAGTGCACCATTACCCGAATGTGTCGCGTCCACCATTGTTGAAGCTTCCCTATCCTTTTTCTTCTTTAGTTCCTCTACAACCTCCATACTCACTAGTTCCCTATCCATCTAAGCCCTGACCTCTGAGGGCTTACCCACATTATATTACACAATTGGAGAAGAAGGCTCCAACTAAGTGTCCATATTTGTCTCAGATGACCCTAACTCCTCCTCATCCCCTCTCACTTTTCTTCTTCTCTTACCATTACATGGGAGAGCAAAATCCCTCATAACATGCCCTTTTTTGTGGTAGCTCCTATAGTGGAAGGTCAACCCTTCATAATCCAAATCTTATTGATAAGAAAAACCTTGGTGACAGATTTCCATGTCTTTGAAAAGCCCCTCATTCATTCATTAATCAAAACATGGTAAGAGCCATGACTAAGATCTATCATAAAAACATGCTTACTACCAACAAAGTAACCATAATATAACAACCATTAAAGTCTCATAATAACAAGTACATGTACACATAAATCACAAGAGGAAAATAACTCTTATTAACATATCAACATCCAACCAAGTCAGGAACTTCCATGTACCATCCGACCATAGATTGGGTTGAACCAAATATTTCTTTCAACTAATCACCCCCATGCCATATTGCAAGAATGAATGTGGGACTTACAAAAAAACCATCAAGGCTTCTTCATGACTTACCATATATCCCATTAAGGGATTCCTAGGTATGAAACCCTCATTAATACAACCAGGATTTATTGCAATTGCCATCGGATCACTAGGCCCTAAACAAGCATGGATGCTTCTGGATCTCTCCACCTAAATTGTGAGGAATTTTTCCATCTAAACCTCTCAGCTTTACGGAGTATCTCACAATTACCAGTAAAGGGATTCTCAAGTCTACGAGGTCACCACCCTCTTGGATTTACCATGTATCTCTACATTACCAATCAAGGGATTTTGGGCCCAATCAAGGGTATTGACCTTTGAGCCTTATTGTGTATCCCGCCATTCACTAGTTAAGATTCCTAGGCTCAATCGAGGTGTTCACAACTAGGCTTTACCATATATCCCATCCTGGGATTCCTAGGCCTTGTGAATAATCCTGAGACCACCTCACTCAGCTTCCAGTCCATCCGGTAGTCTAGCTCAATCAAATAAAAGATAACTCCATCAAACCATGGTTATCTGGGAATGGTAAAGCAAAGTCGAAGAACATTGTCACACCTAGAAAAACCCATGCCAATGACCACAAGAGAATGAAAAATAGACATGCATTTACCATGCATGCCAAATCTATAAAGGAAATCATACATGCAACTCGATACCTGCAGGTACATCCGTTGTAGGCACTTGATCTTTCTCTCCCTTGCTTGATCTTTGCTTCCCTTTTCCTTCTCGTCCAATCCAAGTGAATGCTAGAGTGCTGCAAGCATGCTCCAAAAATACTCTAAGTGTGTGAGAGAGAGAATGGAGAGAGAAATCCTCCCAAAAAATGTCAAAAGGCTACCAACTGACCCTCAGAAGCCTTTTTATTAATGAGGCCTCTAATTTCTTCAATTTTCCATTATTTTCCTTCAATTTCCTCCTCACATGCAACTTGTGAACTTTCACCTTCCTTTTCTCCTAATTTCCTTTATTTTCATAAATAAAATGCCAATCAATCTCTCTTACCTTTTCAAACTTTTCAAGTTCCTTTGCCAATTTCCTCTTAGACATAACAAACCAACTGAACACCCACTAGGATGTTTTTCCCAACATTCAGCTTGGAATATGTGTCCCATGAAAATGGTCTCATTTTACCTTTATTAACTTTATTACATGGATTTTTAACCGAGACTGATATAAACAAGTCACACTTGCAAAATGGTTAAGAAAATTCCAATAGTCCCTTCTTATCCAACAACTTTAGCCAAACAACAATTCATAATTTCGACCCCCAACTAATCCAAAATTTTGGCCCTTCCAACAACCCAACAACTTCACACTGTGAGAAAAGAAAGAAAATTTGACTTGTTATGCTTGACAAAGGCTTCCTTCACTTTCGCTAGGGTTTCCTTCCTCTTCCTTGAATTTCACACCCCTTTTCTGTCTCCAACTACTACATATCAAACTTGTTGTGAATGTGCTCCAAATGAGTCAATTTGTTGTCCTTTTATAATGGTTTCTTCCTCTCTAATTAGGCTAACTTGTCTAGGTGGAGGGTGACATGGTGGAGAAGACCTAAATGACCTATTTTATTTAAAAATAAAATTCTTTCTTGATTAAAAACGCCCAAGAAGGGTCTATTACATTATGACATGGACAAGGAAACTTGACATAAATCCCAGAAGCCTATAATAAAGGCTTTGACCTAAGAACCATTGACCCAAGAATGAAACCCATGCTTTAATAAGTCAATTTATTTTATAATATTTTTTCTTTCTTTATTTTGACAAATACATTTCATCATGACTCAAATACAACTATGAAGCCTAACACTAGTTACATTTTCAAGACTCCTTGACTGTGGAGGTATTTATTAATACATATATACATAGCTACATGGAAGATCTCAAAGTGATATACTCTATGAAGATTCATTGCATGTGCAATGCTACAAAATAGGTACCTGACCATGGTACTCTAATTGGGTGGGACTATGATGTACTCAAGATTTAGCCACTTAAGGTACCATTAGGATTTTGAGCTCTAACACCAACCTAGGTATCTAGGTGTGTATCCAAGGTCATAGCTCCATGACCAATGCCATCCTCCCTACTTTAGGATCTAGATATCAACACATAGGTTGATCAAATGTCCTCCCAAGCATCTTGTTGCCACAAGATGCTTCATCTCTCCTTATCAACTAAATCAAATATATATTATTATATATATATATATATATACTATATATATATATATATTTATTATATATATATATAAAATATATTATATATATATATATATATATATATATATATTATATTTATATGTATATATATTAATATATATAATAATTTGTTGAGATTGCAACAAGATGATGGAGCTTAGTGAAAAAGAGTCGCCTTCACTAAGTGGGCCCGCAGGCTATTTTTGGCGCAAGTCTATTTTTAGACTATGTCTATTTTTAGACATATGGATCATGTCTATGGATTGCAGGTTGCTGTTATGGATGATTGATCAAGTTGGGAAAAATAGATGGACTTCTATTTTTGATGAAAGTGTGAGTGATCACAGTGTGAGTGATCAAGTCTATTTTTAGACTGGCTGTCAAAAATAGAAAAGTCAATATTATTATCTCACAATAATATTTGGACTATAAACTTAATCTTATTCTCTTGGAGCACTTCAGTTCGAGCTACGGATGTGGCACATGCAATTGCATGAAGGAAATACGTGGTTCTTATGGGTTAGTTGAATATTTGCATGCATGACTTCAGTTAGAACTCAAGTGAGTTGAGTTTAGTGGACTGGAGGTGCAGTTGATGGAGTTGTGTTCAGTTTAGCTTTGTTAAACTGGTTGTATTTAGTCTAACTGGCGAATAGACTAGAGATGAGTTGGGTGAATTAGTTATTAATTAATTCACAAGTTATTAACTCATAATACAACTAATGAATACATCAGTTAACTCAGTTGCATGTCAGTGCATGTTCAGTTCAGCAGGGACAGGTGTTAGAGAATCAGATTGCTATCAGTTGTGACTATAGTTGTGCACCAGATCTTGCACAAATCAGGGGATTGAGTATGCCAATGAGTTTGCCCACATTGTAGCTTGTTCTCACGTGATTTAGCCAAGAAAAGACGTGGCTGCCTTGGAATTATCATCAGTTCTTGAGCAGGTATTGAGCAGCGGAGGCAGGCAAGCAGCGAAGGAGATTTGAGCCAGTGATTGATTCAGATCTGAGCTGTATTGTGTGTAACGGAGGTGGAGATACTTGTGAGAAGTATTATGCTGTGTAATGTTACATGACTCAATCATTAATATACAGATAGTTGGGGTTTTTAGCGAGATGCTTTCCCCGGGATACATACTTGTGTTAATGTGTTAATGCTCTTGATGTTTTATTGTTATTGATGCTGCTATATTGATGATCAATGTAGAGGAGCTTATGTATTGTGTATGTTTTCCGCAATAGTACATGATCAGGATAATCTCCGTTGAATATGTGTTAAATTATTCAAAATTTCTACATTTTTCATGGAAAAATATGCATGCCCACCAATGGCCAAGAAATTTTGACAGGTTTTGAGCCCTCAAAAAGGTCAAAAACACCCTAAAAATGACCTTTCTGCCCCTTTTTGGACACACATGAAGCAGTGTTGGGAGAACTCAATCTTGGAGGGCAAAATGGAGGCCAAATTCAAAAATTCCACTTGTTCTGAAAAGTAAATAGGCATAACTTTCCAACAACAAAAATTGGAGAAAATTTGGACATCGGGAAGGCCTCCAAAAGCAGCTACAAAAAGGAGCTATGCATAGGGAAATTAGCGCGGCACATTAGAGGAATTTTGCTCATTTTGGCCAAAATACTCTGTTTTTCGCCCACTTTCTTGACAGTTTGACTTTTCTCCTTCTAATTGTCAAAATCATGATGCAATTTACTATGCCTTGATGGATCTTTATGTAATTATGCTAAATTTTCACTCATAGAGGTAGATTCATCCATAAAATGGTAGTTTGCAACTAAATGAATCAGTTCCCTAGTTTTTAGAGGCAAGCTATTTCACTGCCTACTTTTTAGTTCTTAATTTAGAATTTGTTGGAACAACTCCTAAACTTATGAGCTCGACCCCTAGAGGCTAGGATGAGTTGTTGATTACCTATATCTTGTAATTTTTTAGTCATTAGCAAGGGTTGGACTTTTGGGAAAGCTTGGAGCTTCATTGTATATTCATTTCAGCAGTTTGGCTAAGGAATAGACTAGGGTTTGTAGCACTTTATGGGATTCTTGTGGCATCTTGATTTGGTATTGTATTTCCTTCTATAATTGTAAGTTTACATGTGTTTTATGTATGCCATTATCTCTCTTTGCTTCATCTTAACTAAATCAAACAAGGATAAAGGTAGAATCCATTGATTTGCAATGCTCTACCTAGGGTTTGTTTAGTTATTTATGTTTTTAGCTATTTGAAGAGGATCCCTGAGGCTTTATTGCCCTCTTCAACTCCTCACCAGTCTAAAATCTCTTCATCTCACTCAATTTGAAGTACCAAACCATTTGCCTACCTCGCCCCATAGAGATCTTTGCAAAACTGAGCCTCATTCCCTAGACCCAAATCTGCCTTTCACATTTGAGCCAACAAAACATTGTCAAACTTAATCAAAATCCTTTAAACATACCTCGACTAAAATCAGTCTTTACATTAGTCATCTCAAGCCTCATTGGTCATATTCTGCTGAGATTGACAAGGAGAGAGCCCTCTCTCGACCTGGTAGGGCTAGCTACCAGGTTAAGCGGGGTTTGATGTTATCCTAGATCCTACCTTTCTCAACTTGAAGGTAGATTTAGGCACTAACATAGTGGTGACCATACTGGGGAAGAAAATCTTATTTGTTTGTTAGTGTTCTTGCTTTATAAACTACAGACAGAGCCTGAAGTTATTCCAGGAAGCCTTCAAATTGCGCATTGCTTTGCGAGTGCGTAAGTAGATAAAAGATGTTTCAATCAATCTTTGGTCTAGTCTTATAAGCTGAACAACTAACTTGCAAATTGTCCCAGTAACATGTATCAAGTTCAGATCTAATTGTTGATGGTGGACAATGGTCAGACACCGGAAAGGTTGAAATCATTCACTTGGCGATTCCAAATTAGTTTCGAGATCAAATTCAAGGACTCCATTGGAGGATGAAACTGACTAGCAAAAACATGAAAGGACAATATGGACAGATCAGGTATTCAAGTTGGAATTTCATCCAAGACATTTTGTTCTTTGTTCTAAATTATTTCTTCTCTTTTCCCGAGAATGTTAAGAAGGCTTTGCAAAGTATATTGTATTTGAGAAAAGATCCTCGGCCTGCATTTGATTCCTTCCCTTTGAAGTTTGTGAATACTAAGGAATTGCATGCCTTTGAGCTTGATCAAGACCCTTTTTCTGAATCTTGTGATGATCGTCTTCAAACTGATGAGCCTTAAGAGACAAGACTGATTCTACAGCTTCTGTACATACCCCACTACCATGTAAAATTCTAGATCGATACAAGCTTTTGATTTTACCTCCTATATCCCATGCTTTCGCTAAAAATCATGACCTATATCTACCAAGATTTGATGGTGAACGTGACAAAATCACTGCTGAGAGACATATATTGAATTTTGAGTCTTTTCTTGATCTTTTTGAAGTTGATGAAGAGGATGTCAGAATTAGGCTTTTTTCTCTTTCTTTGCAAGGCAAAGTCAAGGGTTGGTTCAAAACCCTGCCTGATGCGAGCATCTCAGATTTCCAGTAGTTCGTCAAAGTTTTCCTTGACAGGTGGATGGTAAGACAGAACCCTTTCTTGATTATAGAAGAGTATAACCAGCTAAAAAGACTGCTAGGGGAGACAATACAATAGTTTTCATCCAGATTTAATCAAGTCTATTTTTCAATGCCGGTTAATATAAGGCCTCCTCCTGGATCTGCTCTCTTGCACTACTCGGAAGCCTTTGATCTGGAAATGAAGTTTCAGTTGAGAGAAAGGAATCTTGCAACACTTGAAGAAATGCAAAACAATGTAGTAGATGTAGAGGCTCATTTGTTGATCAGAAGGGCAAAGTTGAAGGAAGAAGAGATGAAAAACACAGATCCGGAGGAATCGATATCTCTAGAGGTAAAACTTGACATTTTGGTAAGTGCAGTGGAAGAGATGATGCAAAATATCATTGTAAGGAATGATTATGATGTTCAAGCCCATGGCTCACTGATTGTAGAAGAATAAGTTGCTGATCCAAAACATCTTCTTTCTTATCCCAGTTGTCATAGATCTGATAATGATTGTTTTATAGATCATCTTGGAGAAGAGATATCTGTTGATATGACATGTATGCTTGATGATGTGTTTTATACTGATGATTTGCTTCAGTTTGATCAGTATGATGATGATTATGTTCTCTAAATAGAAGCTAATCTTGCAAACAAATCAGAAGCTAGTTTGTGGAAGGAGGAAGTTCACTTTTAGTAGCTCGAGTACAGTGATCAACCGATGCATATCAGCTATGACAGTGACGAGGAAAGTGCAACAAATTTTGAAGTAAGTGAAGGATCTTTGCCTTTTTGTTTTGCTTAATTTTAGGTTGTCAGAGACAACTTTCATGCAATCAGAAATCAATTGTTAAAAAGTTTTGATTTGGACCATCTTGAGGGAAATGAAAACCTTGTTCAAGACTTCTCATATCTAGATTTTCAGCCCCCGAATGCTATTGATTTTCAAGTTTCAGATGAAGACTTGGAAGCTAGCACATATGATCAAATGATGCAAGGTGATTTCGTACCTTTCTGTTTTGAATCATTTCAGTTTTTGAAGGAAAATTTGCATAGTACATTTTCAGTAAAGGATGAGCAACCTATAGGAAATCATGTAATCTCATTGGAAACAATAGAAAATGGGTTGCAGTAATCTTTTCAATTTTTTCATGATCCAATAGCGGATGTGTTGGATGATGTTTGCAGTCAAAGTCCTTCTCCATTGACTACATGTGAGCTTGAAACATGTACTGATATAAACTTGATCCGACAGCCAGTTTCTTTGTCATTTTCAGTAGGAGTCTCATCACAAAGCTCACATCAAAGTTTGAATTCATGGTATGAGGAGAAGAGAAGTAATCCATTAGATGAGCTATGTCCCAGTGTGCATGAACTTCAAGATCCTTATGTAGTGTTTTTGGAGGTGGATAGAGAATCCATATCATTCAACAGATCTGTTTCCAATTTTTCATGGGAGTTTCCTTTCAGTAGTTCTCTCTTGTTGTTCAAAAGCAAGCACTTGTGGAGAATGCAAACAGCAGCCAGAATACTTACTTGGTTGCATTGGTTATTTCATTTCACTTGATCAGGTGATGAATGAAACTGTTAGAGTAGGTTTTGATGAATAGGCTCTACTTTGAGCATCATTTCCAGTTTGTCAGTTGTGTTTAAGTATTGAGTTAGTTTTTAGTTGAGTGAGAGTTAGTTTGTGTCGTCAAGTCATTAGTTTTTAGCCATGCATTTCATCTTGAGTTTTTGACTCCATTGCCCAATGGATAAGGCACTAGTTTGCTCTCCCAAAGATCTGCCGTTCTTGGCACCTCCAAGGAGCGACCATCCCCATTGGAGCCAATGTTAGTGTCAGTCTTTGTAGCCTTCCTCCAGTGATCAAAAATTCTCTTACAAAGTGATTTTAAGGTGTCAAGGTCAAATTTTGTCATTTTAGTGAGTCTTCAAGTAAAATTTGGTCACTAGGTATTAGGTCTAGGGTTTGTTTTCACTCCTTTCAAAGTTGTCCAAAAGTTAGTCCATGTCACCATTCAGCTGAGTGTACCATCATTCAGAGGGTTATCATCATCATGTCAAGTTCCACTGGGTCATTTTACACCTTCTTCATGCTTCAGTTGTGCCTAGGTAAGGTTCATTTCCCTCTCCTAGGGTTTTGAAGGTAATTTCTCTTGGATGGTCAAATCATGAGAAAAACTTGTATTCAGATGTTCATACAACTTCCCCTATCCTTAATATACTTTATTAAACACTTCCCATCATTGAGATCCCCCAATTCCTCATTTTCGCACAAACCCTAGTTTCTTGCTACAATTTGACAATTTTCTAGGTTGCGCCTGTGTTTAGCCCTTTTGGACACCTTCCCCTCACTCAATATTTGAAATTCCACATTCAAATATTTCCTAACATCCCTCCATACTTCCCAAAATTTTCTCAAGAATTTATAAGCCCCTTATCCCCTTCATTTCAGTTCATTTCGACAAATCCCCCGTTCCACACATCGGGATAGGTTTTACTCCAATGATGTTTTTGAGCAAGAAAATATGAATTTGGGAAAATGGAGAGAGGTTTTTGTCCACAATAGGCCAAGGAAGAAAAATATCCTTCACTTTTTACACAGGTGTCATGGTTTTAGAGAAATATCAAAAATACAGTTGCCTCAGGAGAATTGATGCACCTCTGAAGTGACCTTGGGAAAATCAGTATCTCTCCTATCTTGGTTGGCCTAATGATTTTCTTGATGAGTCAAATGATAACTAGACACAAATATATTTCCAATGAGATATCATGAGCTCCATTTGGAGTTGAGGAAGACCTTCAAAAGTTGACTGCAACAACACTTTGCCTTTACGCAGCCTCATTTTGCACATTTTGACCAGTCTTGGGAGATTTGACTTTTGGTAGGGAAAATGAACTCCAAAGTGAAAAATTCAAGCTATTTTTGAAAGTAGACTCAATAATATTTCCAAATAGCTATCCCGCACCGAATTTGGACACCGGGAAGGCCTCCAGAACTGGTCTACAAAAAGGCGCTATGCACAGAATTGGTGCTCCGCACTTTCTTTGTCTTACCTGCGGTCCTGAATCTTGATGGTCATTTCTCCAGCGCATCTCACTGCACCTTCCATGTCTTAAAGATGCGCACCCTTGTAAAATTTAAAGAGGCACGACGCATTGAGCCAGCGTGGCGCATTGGGCAGTGATTTGTAGTGTATTTTTATAACGGGTGCGACGAATTGATGAATTGAGGCAGCACGGCGCATAAGACTTCAAGGCCTGAAATCATTCAAATATTCCTCGAAAGCTCGCAAAATTGTAAATTCCTCATTTCCCAAGTAATTTCACACTCCAATATGCTCAATGCATGAGTTTGTCTCAATCTTCTTGGTGATTTAATAGGGAAATATTGAAACCCTAGCTCCTTGCAGTTTGATGAAAAACATTGCATAGGGTTTATAAATTGCTTTTTTGCTGCTAAATCCCACTCCTATCATTCTCACTCACTCATTCCATCACTCCCTTACTTCATTTTCTCCCTCCCTTTTCATTTATATTTACCCTTTCCATATTCCATATATCCCTAAACTACCAACCCTAAATCCTTAATCCCACTATCCCAAACCCTAATCAATTATCCCTAATCCCTAAATGTTATTCCCTAAACCCTTTCATTTCCAAAAAAACTATAGCTAGCATCAAATCCTCCCCTCATCAGTCCCACTCATCCATGGAGCTCAAAAACATAAAGAAAAACCGGCAAGCTGCCAAGAGGAGGAAAACCAAATTGACAACACTTGAAAGGGAAATTCAAGCTGATTGTGAATCTTGGCTCGAGGTGACAAACATGCACTTGGAAAAGATGTTGGGGAAGGCCAATAGAGAGAAAAATATGTTGAGGCACATGGCCTACCACTACTTGGTGAGAAACAAGGTGTGCAAAGCAAGAATCAGGGTTTTGAAGGCCAAGTTGAGGAAAGCATTGAGGAAGAGAAAAGAGCAAGATAGAATTCAGATCTTGGCTGAGGCTTCCTTGGCCCAACATAGCACTTAATGGAGAACGCTCAACCCAAATTTCAAAAAATTTGGGACGTTTTTTGCAATTTTGAAAATTTTGGCTTAAAAAATAGGTTTTTCTGCCCGATGCGCCGCGCCACCTGGCGCTCACTTTTGATGGGGAACTTCTTTTGAGGAAAACTCAGCATTTTTGGATTTTCATGGAAAAATATGCATGCCCACCAATGGCCAAGAAATTTTGACAGGTTTTGAGCCCCCAAGAAGGTCAAAAACACCCCAAAAATGACCTTTCTACCCCTTTTTGGACACACAGGAAGTGGTGTTGGGAAAACTCAATTTTGGAGGGGAAAATGGATGCCAAATTCAGGAATTCCACTTGTTCTAGAAAGTAGATAGGTAGACCTTTCCAACATGCACACTTGGAGAAAATTTGGACATCGGGAAGGCCTCCAAAGTAGCTGCAAAAAGGTACTGCGCATAGGGAAATCAACACGGCGCATTGGAGAAAGTTTGCTCATTTTGGCCAAAATACTCTGTTTTTCGCCTACTTTCTTGACAGTTTGACTTTTCTCCTTCTAATTGTCAAAATCATGATGCAATTTACTATGCCTTGATGGATCTTTATGTAATTATGCTAAATTTTCACTCATAGAGGTAGATTCATCCATGAAATGGTAGTTTGCAACTGAATGAATCAGTTCCCTAGTTTTTAGAGGCAAGCTGTTCCACTGCTTACTTTTTAGTTCTCAGTTTAGAATTTGTTGGAACAACTCCTAAACTTATGAGCTCGACCCCTAGAGGCTAGGATGAGTTGTTTATTACCTATATCTTGTAATTTTTCCGTCATTAGCAAGGGTTGGACTTTTGGGAAATCTTGGAGCTTCATTGTATATTCATATTAGCAGTTTGGCTAAGGAATAGACCAGGGTTTGTAGCGCTTTACGAGATTCTTGTGGCATCTTGATTTGATATTGTGTTTCCTTCTATAATTGTAAGTTTACATGTGTTTTATGTATGCCATTATCTCTCTTTACTTCATCTTAACTAAATCAAACAAGGATAAAGGTAGAATCCATTGATTTGCAGTGCTCTACCTAGGGTTTGTTTCCTTATTTATTTTTTTTTTCAGCTGTTTGAAGAGGATCCATGAGACTTTCTTGCCATCTTCAACTTCTCACCAGTATAAAAGCTCTTCATCTCACTCAATTTTAAATACCAAACCATTTTCCTACCTCGCCCCATAGAGTTCTTCGCAAAACTGAGCCTCATTACTTGGACCTAAATCTGCCTTTCACATTTGAGCCAACAAAACATCATCAAACTCAATCAAAATCCTCAACACATGCCTAGCCTAAAATCAGTCTTTACATCAGTCATCTCAAGCCTCATTGATCATATTTTACTGAGATTGATAAGGAGAGAGCCCTCTCCTGACCTGGTAGGGCTAGCTACCAGGTTAAGCATGGTTTGATGTTATCCTAGATCCTACCTTTCTCAGCCTGAGGTAGATTTAGGCCTTAACGCTTGGGAAACTTGGTACTCATCACTTCCTTGTAGATATCTACAAAAAGTGTAGGCTAATAGTAACCCACTCTCATTACTTTTTTGGCCGTGGTTTTCCAGTACAAGTGGCCCCCACAATCTCCTTTATGGAAGTCATTTATTACTTCTTTACACCATCTTTGGTCAAATAGTTCAGCAACAAACCTCCAAGATATTTCCAATAAAGTGTGTTGTCCATAATGCAATATTTAGAAGCCTTCAGCTTCAATGACCTGCTCTTAGCCTTAGACATGCCTCGAGGGGGATCTAGATGTTGTAAAACATAAATAATATCAGAATATCGTGGAGATGATAGAAAGATACCAAATACCTAAATGAGATCTACTTCTTCTTGATTGTCGGACACTGCTGCTACAAGGTTGATATCTAGAGCATGGAGATTTGAATCAACCATGAGTTTGGCTAATCCTTGGCCCTTGATCATCTTGGTAGGCTTGATCTCAAGATCATATTCTAGTATTGCTTCTATCCATCTACCTGTTCTACCTTCTGGGTCATTCTGCACAAGAACTTCTTTTAACGCTGCACTAGGCACATAATAAAGAGTATGCAAATGTAAAATGTAAACTCTGAAATCTTTCACTACCTTTACCAAAGCTAAGGCATTTTTCTCAATGATGTTGTACTTAAGGGCTGCATCCCTGATATTGCAACTGAAAAATGCTATGGGCAGCTCAGTTTTATCTCTTTTTTCATTAATACTACTGCCATTGTATGTTCAGAAGCAAAAGAGAATATAATAAAATCATTGTAGTAATCAGGACTGATTAAAACATGGGCAGTGGTGAGGGCAAGCTTTACTACATGAAAGGAATTGTGGCTTCTTTGGACCACTTTACATCATTCTCTTTTTTCAACATATTTGTCATCTCTCTAAGATGTTCAGCCAAATTAGGAATAAATCCGCGTAAGAAATTCATCTTACCATTGAATGTTTGGATTTCTTTCTTGCTGCAAGGGAAATCAATTTTCTGAATAGCTTCTACTCATGAAGGGTCTATCCATATGTCGTCCTTTGATATGATGTGGCTAAGAAGTTTGTCTTCCTCCATAACAAACAAAATTTTCTTCAGATTGAGAGAGATCCTGAACTTTCTACATCTTTGAAAAATAACTCTCGAATGATGAAAATGTTAATCATCTAAATGTGAAAATACCATTACATCATCTATATATACAACCAACAAAAAATATTTTTCATTGGCAAAGGCTATGTCCATGGCACAATGAAAAGTGGCCCCTGCATTTTTGAGACCGAATGGAATTTTTGCATATTTAATTGTGCCCCAAGGTGTGGTGAATGTTTTCTTGTCCTAATCTTTCTCATGCACTAAAATCTGATTGTAACTAGAATAGCCATCTAGTAGTGACATTCAAGAAGCACCAACAACCCTTTGAAGGATATGGTCCATCTTGGGAATCAGATAATTATCTTTTAGAGATTCTTTGTTTAAGTTTTTGAAGTCCACATAGAGCCTAATTTCTCTAGTCTTCTTTCTTGTCGGGACTAGATTTGATATCCAATCAGAAAATTTGATAGGAACAATGTTGTCTGCCTTGAAAAGTATATTAATTTATTTCTCTATGGATGGCAGCAACCTTGGGTTAATCCTTCTTAGCTTTTGTCTAAAGGGCTTTTGATCCGGTTTAATCGGGATGGTATGCTGAATTATTTTCTTGTCATACTCCTTTAAGTCTACATAATCCCGCGTGAAAACATCAGAAAATTCAGACAATAAATGAATATATTTTTCTTTTACCTTGGGAGATAATGTTTTGGACAGCTTGATCATTTTTGGTTTGTCTGTTGTTCCAATGTTCATGTCTTTGATACCTTTCTCGGTAGGAACTAATGTAGGCTTCCTTGCTACATCATCTTGATCAAACAAGTCTTCCAAAGGTACAAGACCTTTCAGAATATTGTTGTCCTTCATTTATAGTATATCAACTTGGGTTGCCTCGATGACTTGCTCATCCCTACCATAAACTTCATCCATGGAACAATTCTCAAACTCTCCTTCACTCTGGAGAAAGTTATTTACCTGCTTATTGTTGAGCCCTGAAACTACATATCTCCTACACATTTTCCTAAACTTTTTCCACCCACCTGGACCTCATAAGCTATCAACATCATTGCATATTGATTCTAAAAGAGAATTTAAAGTGGTTTTCTAACTATGTTTTGTTTTCTGTTTGAATTAGATTTTGCTTATGAGCTGCGGAATGCAGCCACTTTCCGCAGCTGGTTCAACTTTCCGCAGCTGTTTTTGTTAAACTCCAAGTTGCAGGTGTCATTCGGCAAAACCAGGCACATGGGCAAGTTAGAAATGACCTAGACATGGATCAGGTCCTATTGGTCTAGCTGGATTCATTAAGGAAAGCTGTGGTCAACCGTGGTCAAAGGATGGTCTAATGAAGGAGTCCTACGGCAGTTGGACTCTGTTTTCAACCATGTGAAGGATTCGTGGCTGTTTCTAGATCCCTGGGGTCATGTTGACACCTGTAGACTGCCCCACGATGTGAATCCAACAGCCGCTTTCGATAGATTTAATAATCTCGGTAACCATCATGCTAAATCCATGGACGCTGTCTTTTACGTGTCTTCTGTTGACGTAGTTTCACAGGAAACAGTTATGAAGTTTTTTCCATAAATAACGCGTTTCTATACACATAGAGTTAGTCTTTTTTTTAATGTAATTTTGTTGTTAAAGTTGATGTGCCGTGACACTAGTCCCACTGTGGTAACGTTATTTTGAAATATAAAAGAAGACTCTGTTTCTACATGATTGCATGAGCATAATTCTTGACTAATAGCCTGTTGACCGAGGCTGTGCAGAGGGCCCCTGCACACTGAGGTTTTGTTTTCTTATTGCTGTAAAGTTTTATGCATTGTTTTCTCATTTCATTTGCATATATTTCATAAGTTATCCACCTGTGTATATTTCATTTGTTATGGTATTAGCATTTCATTTATGTACATGATTTTTTAGCTCTGTATATTGTTAATAACGCTAATCAGTGTGTGTGTGTTTCAGGATAGAGTAGGCCCAGGTATTTTCATACAGTTTTTGCAATAACTAGTGACATGGAATTAGCCTCTCTGCTGACTCTGCTTTTCGTAGTTTTTTTAATTCCAGTTATGCTTTGATTCCAGTCTTGTTCACTTGATTTAGTAGTTAGTTTAGATATCAGATTGCTGATGTCATTGATGTTATCTCCGAAAGCCATAGTTTAGACTACATGGTGAGGTATCAGACTATGAATGATGTGATTTGATTTTAGTTTTACTTTTCTGCAATTAGACATCAACTTGCTCATATCATTGATGTTATCTCTTAAAGCCATAGCTTAGACTACCTGGCGAGGTATCAGACTATGAATGATGTGATTTGATTTTAGTTTTACTTTTCTGCAATTAGACATCAACTTGCTCATATCATTGACGTTATCTCCGAAAGCCATAGCTTAGACTACCTGGTGAGGTATTAGATTATGAATGATGTGAATTGATTTTACTTTTTAGATTGCAATTTTTGATTTTCTTGAGTGCAGTAGCTTAGTTTATTTTTCTGTATTTAAACAACAACAGAGATAATGGTTTCATGATCAATAGTTCATTATTTGTTTGACTTGAGTAGCAACACATTTTCATTTTTGTTCAAGTATTAATTTCATCATTAGTATGCTCTAAGACCCTCTGAAGTGTTAAAGTTCTGGAAATCATTATAGAGGACATAATTGCCTTAAAATTTATATCCATGCTTGCCTTCTAGAGTATTCTTAAAACTCAGGGATAGAATTTCCATTCACATTAGGAGACAAACAAAGATAAAAACCCCCAAAACAAAATAAAAAAATAAAAAACGATAAAAAGTAAGAAATAGGCTGTCTTGCACATATAGTGCGCCACACTTCATCAGCTTACGAATCCCAGATTGACAATTAAAGTAGCAATTTAGGACACACTAAATTGACCAAACACTTGTCATCCCAGAATACTTGACAATATCGCAAGTTGTCAGGAACTAATGGCTGATGATTTATGTGAATCTAAAATTTCCTATTTGAAAAGATGGGGATTTTGAAATTGCTTGCAGCTGTAGCCAAAGAATCTGCCATAAGCTTCTGACTCCTTGGTATAACCGAAAGTGCATGTTCCAGAAACATTCTCAAAATATCTAAAACAACATTTCTATATTGTCTCATCCGCAGATGGTGAGCTTGATATTCAGCTTTAATTTTCTTGATCACAAGTTCTGAATCACCATACACCGAAATTCTTCACGCACCCAATCTTTTCAAGATATTTAAGCTTGTGATTAGCGCTTCATACTTCACCTCATTTTTAGTGCAATCAAAAGCTAACTTGTATGAGCATAATCTAACATTATGAGGGAGATCACCTTGCTGATGATGTGTACTTCAAATCCAAATGCCAATTCCTACCCCACCTTTCCCAAGAGCACCATCAAAGTCCATGGTCCAAAGACTGTGCTCCTCTTCCAAGGGCTGTAAATCTGGTTTCTGCTTTGGGTCAATTTTCTTAGCTTTCTCTTCAATTTGTTCTAAATTTTCCATTATCTTCTCTAATTTCTTTTCTGAGCCTTTCTCTACCTTGTCCAATGGATGTTCAGATGAAATTGGCAGCTTTTCTTTTTCCTGATCTAAAACTGTCCTTATACAATTGGAAACCTCAGGTACATCTTTAATTTCCACAAGTTGACTATCTACATCATTCAGTTCACTATCATTATATAAAATAAATGACTCTAAATATGTATGTACAACATTTATAGGATGATTATTGGGCTTCTCCTTGCTAGTTATCATGAATTTCATTTTGGTTTCTCGGTACAGTTTCCTGAATTGCCCGAAAACTGGAATAGTGGCATTGGAGAAGTCTAACTGTAGTGTGCCTCTTAGTTTCGCTCCTGAGGACCTTGACAACAACATACCAAACCGTGGTGGTATATCAACTACCACCACATCCATTAAGACATTCTTTGCCTGGATTTGGTCGAGGGATACTACCAAATCCTTTACTAGACTAAGGCAATGGACCTTATCGCAATCAAAATAATACAAGTCATTAATTAAGTAAGAAGGAAAATTAAACAAAATGGTATTCTCGTCAAAACAGAGCTTTAATGAAAATAATTCTGCTTATAACCTTTAAGGAAAATCATTGAAGAAATAAGACATGGAAAGGAGAGATGTATATCATTCATATAAAACTATAACAGAGAAAATACGTCATCACAAATTCACTTCACATGAATTCTTAGATAATAGCTGCAACTACACCTTTGATTTCATGAATTACCCTTCAATTCTACCATATCAGTGTTAAGATGGAATGGCTCCTCATCTTGTAATGGTGCCTCATGCTGTGATGGTGATCCTTGTTCTGCTGATGTAAGCTTGGCCCCTTCCACAATGTGTGGAGTAAACACAGGCCTCCTTCCTCTCTGATATGTTTGAGTCACCTTCAATTCTACCATATCAGTGCTAAGATGGAATGGCTCCTCATCTTGTAATGGTGCCTCATGCTGTGATGGTGATCCTTGTTCTGTTGATGTAAGCAAGCTTGGCCCCTTCCATAATGTGTGGAGTAAACACAAGCCTCCTTCCTCTCTGATATGTTTGAGTCACCTTCAATTCTACCATATCAGTGTTAAGATGGAATGGCTCCTCATATTGTAATGGTGCCTCATGCTGTGATGGTGATCCTTATTCTTCTGATGTAAGTTTGGCCCCTTCCACAATGTGTGGAGTAAACACAGGCCTCCTTCCTCTCTGATATGTTTGAGTCACCTCAGGCCTAGGTGTCCTCTTGACTGTAGTTCTGCTAGATGAGACAATCTCCATATGCTTGGATGATCCTAATGGTGTGCTTTGGCTTGTAGATTGACTAGCAGAAAGTAAAAAGACATTTAAATGAATGAATGTCCTGAAGTGATGTTCTTTTGTGCAAGCTAATGCAATACAATGATTTTGATTAGGGAATGATGAAAAAGGCTGGTTTGATGATCACTTTTTTATGCTGCACCTTTTCTGCCATTTTAGCTAGGCCCTTGTAGAGGTAATAGGGTAGGTTAAGTGGTTTTACCCTTGTGAAGTGCGTGAGAAACTTGACATGATACTTGTACAATCTAGAAAATCTGCCCTCACATGTAAAATACTTCATAATGATCTTCATCAATGGAGCAAACTTCCCAAGGAGCTTTCCAAAAGGAAAAACCTTCTTAATGCTGTGTTTATATTGAGCTTTGATGAAGGGTTGGTATTTTTTCACATCCAAGTCCAAGCTCTTAAACCATTTTTCTCCACTATTAGCTATCCCTATGGCTGATGCTATGACTTCAGTTGAAATTGTGAAGTTGAACCCCACAACAGTGACATTATCTCTCCTAACATTAGTGGAAAACAAGCTGGTCAACTTGGCATGATACTTGACCAGTTGAATATGTTCAAAAAACCCTAAGCATCTTACATTCTAAAAGAATTTCTTGGATAGTGGAAAAGACATAAGCTCATGAGTGTTGAGTGGTTCATACCTTGAAAAATTTCCTCCCTTATTATAGGATTTTTTTTCTTCTTCCATGTTGGTAGTGTGCAAAGGAAAACCCTAGTGGGAAAAATAGGGGAAGTGGATGACGGGATAGGATGAATGGTTTAGAGAAGGGAAATGAGGGTAGGAAAATTTAGGCGAGGAGATAGGGGTGTTAGTAAAATTTGGGAATTAGAAAAGGAGGAATTTGGTGTAGGATTTAGTCTATGGAAATTTTACATAGTACTAATTAGGAAACTACCAAAAATTCAATGTGGGGGAAATGGAGGGTATGCACCATGAAAACAAGGAAATCAAGCTGATAAGAGGTGTCCAAGGAACTTAACTTACTTGCCGAATGCTGATGAAACTTCAATTTCCCTTTGAAAACCCTTGGAAATGAGTTTTGTGGTTGTTGGAGAGAAAACATAGAGAAATATACTAAAAACACAATGTAACTGAAATAAAGCGCAATGTGGCTGCTTGAAATCAACTTTTGGAGTGTCCTTTGTCTCTAAAAATGCTATGGAGGTTTCTTGTTGGTGAGTGAGAGTTTCTTTGCAAATGAAGTGAGTGAGAGAAATGATTTGAGATGGTCTTTATAGCTTGTAGAAGTCAAATTCTTCATAGTGGTAGGGTGGCCCACCATATGATTTTCACTTTGCTTTTGGAAACTATGTAGCTTTGGAACATAGCAATTATTACATAATATTCAAATAAATTACATTTTGAAACAAAAACCTTTAGAGAAAATTCCCTATTACTACTCCTTCATTTGCCAAATTTATGAATGAAAAGGTGATTTTGATGATTTTGACCCTAATAACCTAATGGTGACACTAAGCTGAATGAGGACCATGATGGTATGACTGAGATGATGATGATTACCTTTTAGTGATGGCACATCCAACTGAGTGATGGCAATGACTGGAACATGAAAATTTTGAAAGGAAGAATAATACACCTAGACACACTAGCCAGTGACCAAAATTTATTTTGAAAACCTAATGAAATGATAAAAATTTGACTTGAGACCCCTACACAAACCTTGTAGGAGCATATTTGATCATCGGTGACTAGCAGGACTGACAGACACTAACATTGGCTCCAACTGGGGATGGCAACTCCTTTAGGAGGTGTCAAGAACACGTAGACCAAGTAGCCTTGCCCATTGGGCATGGAGTCAAAACAGAAAGATCGAACTCAAAACTGAAAACTAACTGACTAACTAACTTTGAAAAATGATAAAAAACCAAACTCAATCTTTCAAACCAGCAGCTGGTCAAAGAAGCCTTATGGCCTTCATCTTAGGCTTCAAGCTCCCATGATAGACACTTCACACTCTGACATGAAAGTAAACTGGTATGTATAATGATGATGAAAATTTCTAGAAATGTCTCAAGTAAGGTAGTGCTTGAGAAGCCTACCATTGACTGCTCCTCCGGAATAACTTTGTCCATTCATTTCTTCTAGCAGATAAGCATTCTTACCTCTCAAAGCTGAGATTCTATATGGTTGCTTCCACGGATTTTCAAACTTACTATGCTTGCCCTTCTCTTCATTCTGTGCATCCCAATGAAGAACTACATCTCCCATGTGGAAATTATCTTCTTTAGTCTTGCGGTCATAAATATTTTTATTCTTTCCTGAAGTTTGGAAGTATTCTACAATACTTCCTCCTTGGTTTCCTATAAGTGAACCATTTGATTTGTTCTTCGCTGCACATCATTTGGTTTGCTTCCCACTTCCTATAGAATCTTCATGACCGGGACAACAAGAGATGAAGGAAAAATAGTATCAACTCATACACCAACTGAAAAGGCAACATACTTATGGATTTCTTGTTACTTACTGTGTCCACCCATAAAACATTGATGAGCATTTTATGCCGGTTCTTCTTGTCGACCTCCAACACATTTTTGATTATGTTGATCAATTATTTATTGGAAGATTCAACAAACCGATTCTCTTGTGGGTAATAAGCAGTTGAACGCCCCAATGTGATATGATACTTTTTGTTGGGATCGGGTCCCCTAGGGTCAATTTTGGGGCAAAAGACCAAGTTTTGTTGTATAAAAATGTAAAGTCTCTGCAAATTGTGGTTGCAGAGCGCGTAGATAGTTAAAGAGTCATAAAGGGTTTTTCCCTTTTTTATGTAAGTCAAGTCAGATTTCTGAGGATCTACCCATGGTCCATGAACCATGGGATTATATTAATAGGTGTATCATAGGATGTCTAAGTAAAAACAATAGAAGATGAAGATGAATGTAATGGGTCAGTATAAGGAAGATCATAGAAGTCTTAGAGTAGAAGGAAGGCTCTGAAACTATGTGTGCATGTTGAAAATAGCAAAAAGAAATTCTAAAAATAGAAGTGCTAAAAATAACACTGTTATAAATAACATTTTAGGATACATTCCAATTTTAGTTAGTCCCTAAACTAAAATTGAGAATTAAGATTCGAATTTGATCTTAGCAGCTATTTGTAAAATAATTAATTAATTCATCTTGAGTTGGAGCCAGCTAATTAATTAATTCTCCTTTAATTGAGGAAGTTATCCCTTGATTGAGGAGATCAGGATGAGTTGTACTTTGAGTTGTAATTAATTATCTCAGTTAACTGAGTTAAGTCCAGTTGGATTAGTTCCAATAGTTTGTGGAACTAATTGTGAGTTCAGTTAGTTAATGAATGCATGCATGTAACTGTTGCACTTCAGATAACTGAATATTCTCTCATAAATAACTCATGCATGTCAGTTCAGTCAGAGACCCAATTGAGATCAGATGATGGGACAGTGTACTATCAGTTGTAGGAATATTCCATTGAGGATATCTCTTGCATGAAGAAGGAATTCATTCCTTGGAGATTGTGCAGTTATTCTAAGTTTGGTGAGTTGTGTGTGTAATATTCCTAACCCAGAATATTCCTCAAACCCCAGCAAAAACTCCAACCAAATATGTGCAAATGATATAATAACCCAGAAGTGATAAAATAACAGTGGAACAACATATAATAATGTAAACGGGAATATAAGCAGATACACAAGTAATGCAGTGAAAAATGCTAAGCCATTTTATTATATTGAGCAATAAAATGAGTACAAGAGGTGATTAGACAAATGGCACCTCGACTTGCACAAGGCAAGTGAAGAAATACTCTCCGAATGACAAGAATGGCCTCTCTGTGTGGATGCTGCTATTGTGCTACTGCTGCTACTAGAAAAAAATGATAATTTGGGGTTGCTCCCCTCCTTAGAAAAGTTGAAACTCTAGATTCAGGCTCTACTCAAGAAACTCAGAAAAACCTAGAAAGCTTTCGTGGAATGGCTAACCCCCGAAAACACCCTCTTAGGGTTCTACGCAGTTCCTCATTGCCCTGCACTGCCACTGAGAAAAACCCCACTAAACTCTGCCTGAAACACTGCCTGAAACCCTGCCAAAAATCCTCCAATGAGACAAGAGCTGGATCCCTACTCAATCTTCCAGCATAAATCCTCCTACAAAATGCTAATCTAGCACTACAACCAAAAATAACTGTGTCCCTCTCCAAGTGTTGCGCAGTCCTCCAAAACGCTGCTAAAACTGCTGCTGGAATGCTAATGAAACTACTACTGAAACATCAAAGGAAATACCTTGCCCGAGCAAGCACTCGAAGTCCCTAGGGGCTAACGGTGAGATCTCTGAACGGAGACACTCGATGCACTAAATAGTGTTGCAGACTAGCTAAATAGCCAGCGTGCTCAGAAGTTGAAATGAATAGCTTCAAATGTACATAACTGAATGATCCAAAATGAGGGTGCTCCTATCTATTTTATAGCCGCTGCCTCTCACAATCCCTAGGCTCACCTCCTCCTGCGTGATTTCCCCTCTTGCCACGTGTTCTTTTCCTCTTGCGCAGTTCCTCTATGTTTCTGCGTGGGCTCCATTTTTGTGTCCCCCTTTGGCCCCCTTGGCTCCCCTTTAAGTCACAACATTGTGCTACCTAGGAAGTGAATTTTTATTCTAAAGTGAGTTATGTTCCCCCTGATCCGGATTTAAACAGGAACGCAACAAATTACAGAGATAACCATATACACAAATATGCAGCGGAAATAATACTTCCTTTCATTAATGGAAAATACTGAAATATGCTTACAATCAGAAATGGAAATAAACTAGCTAGGGCGATGGTAGCTATCTCTGAGAAGAGATGTGTGGGCTACATGCCTCTGAACTGACTTACAATGAGGCTCGAAGGCCTATTTATTGTTGAGAAACCATGAAAAACCCTTAACATTCCAAAACCTAACCCTAGGAGATGAAACGCCAAACTGTGGGCCCCGTTTGGGGGTAAGTTGGTACATCAACTTCCCGGGGTCGTAACTTTAGCATATGATCTCCGTTTGACGCGTACAATAGCCCATTAGAAAGATCTATTCGAGCACTATCATTGTTGGAATGGGTAACATCGGTCCATTGCATGGACCCATGTTGCTCGCGGATTCCCCAAAAAACGTCGTTTAGGGCCTCAAAACGGCTCCGGAAGTTCAGGACCCGAAAAACTGCTAAAAATAGTAAGTTGTGCTACAATTAAGGAAACTGAAAATGCTGAGAAAGACAATGGTGGGGGTCCAGGTGGACTTGGCAGGTGGCCACCAATATCCACCTGGATCAACACCTTAGATAGTGCACACCAATTATTTGATACAATGCCTACAAGGAATGCAGTTTCTTGGAATGCAATGATGGCAACATATGCCCAGGTTGGGTATGGTGTGAAAGCCCTACATATTTTTAGAGAATTTTTTTTGGCAAGAATGAAGATAGATTGGGTCACCTTTGTTAGTGTTTTAAGTTCATGTTCCATTTAGCAACTTTGAAGTAGGGTAGGCAAGTCAATGTACACACTATCAGAAGTGAAATCAAGTCAAAATGGGAAGCCACCTGACTTGAAGACTACCATGCACATCGAACTGGTGGGCCATGTAGTTTGGCGAATGCTACCTGGTGTGGGGTTTAAATTTGCAACTTGCCAACGACAACACCCGCATATGAGTTTGCAACGAAATTAGTATTCCTAGTGAGAGATTAGAGTTTGCAAGGGAAGTGTTTGTTAAAATTCCACTAAGAATATGCATTAAGGCAGTACAAATGGTCTCCCTCTAAAGTTTGCTCCCCAAGTTTAACAAAGGGTGGATCAGCTGCACAAGTAGCACCAAATGCCTCTATATTCAGACATTCAATTTTATTTCAAATTTCTCAAAGCTCAAACATAGCTCTGTTCTTATTAAATATCCACTTAAGAGGTCATATGATTGTCGCAGCTTATCAATTTACATTTTGGAAAATAGCAGTCACCAGGAATGTTTACAAAGATCCAAAATCATTATAGTCTCTTCCAACTTTTTCAAAGAAAACTTTCACCAAGTTGGTAATATTTCTATTTCGACAAAAATTAGGACCCCCTCCTCGGGTCTATATTGTATTTTGTTGTTGGAATGGTTTATGGCTATTTTCAAAGCATTGCAAGATTTGGAAGATTGGTAAAAATCTGTGCAAAATAAATGTTTTATTGCACTAATTGCAAAGATATGGACTTAAATTCCATCTTCCTCAATGTAAATACTTCTTATTTATGGTGCAAACAAACATATTATCAGAGTGGTACTTGAATTCTGGCACTCTTATCAAAGTGTTGGTTCCCTAATATTTTATGTTGTGAATGAGTGATTGAAATATAGGACTCTTGGCTCGCACACAAAAATATTTCATTTCAAGGATTTGGTGATATATCCACTCTATATATTGTAGACTAGGATGTATACACAGTAGCTGTCGGGATTCGACAATGAAGCACTAGTCATGTTTTCATGACCCAAATGCAAGAAATTTGAACCCACATGTCCAAAATGTCATTTTTGGTATTTTGATAGATATGTAGTATGTATATGTAGTGGGCATAGTAAATATATATGACATATACTCGGTGGTTGTAGACATACAATGAAGTACTAATCAAGCACACTATGAAAGACAGGCTACTACAGTGTCTAAGAAATTATTCAACCTCTTGTCTTATCGAGAACCAAGAAAAAAAAGTATGAACAAAGAAATTGAATGCATATATATTTTGAGCCATGATTGTCCTAATTTTGGGTTGATTTGATACAAACCATTGTAGACTTTGCAATCAAATGAAGTAGTGAAGCTGAAAGGGGAAGTTTAGAGTAGGTAATGAGCATGGGATGAACACTACCATCATATCAAGTGCAACATCTTCCCATAGCAGGCTTCAAAACTAGGTGGATATACAACATGGATATTTGCTTTGTTATTCTAGGAAGTATATATTGTCTTAGCAAGCCTTAAAATGATGTGGTAACTTTCAAGACAAATGAGTATTAGCCTTTCCTATCTTGTTATTCTGGCCTTTTTAAGTTCTTGGCTGCCTCAGGTCTTCTCGATTAGAGTGTTTTCTAACATAGCCCAGGGCACAAGGAAATGCAGTGAAAGCTGCAGGAATGCCTCAATTCAATATCCTTTCTATATCAATTCAAGGCATTGTCGACTGGATGGATTCAAATTGCAATGCTATAACAATACTATGAGGATTAAGTGAAAAATCTTTACTATAAGTTTCTCATCAGATCGGATCATCATCAATCCTCTCTGATCTTCCTATCCTAAAAAACTCAAGAGCTTCAATGTAAAAGGCATGAAGAATTATGCAATTTTTGTCAGCGACTTTCTCCAGTTGTTTGACCGCAAGAACACTCCAGATTGTCTGCTGAAGTGAAATATTCCTTATATGCAGAGCTGCAATGAGAAATGCATGTTTTATAGGACATTTTTCTATCCCCTTCTGAATGAGACAATATGGAACCATGGAGATGATGACTTTTCTCACTTCCCCTAGTTTCAGTGCCAGGGTTTCATTAGTTGGATACTCACACCCATATTGACCCATTTGGATGCAAAGTGTGGGTTAAGTGGGAATTGGGCATTATGGGCACTTCTTGATGATGTTCACTATGACCCCATTGTGGTCTATCAACATGTGGTAGACGTAACTGACAATGTGAGGTGTGATTCTAAAGATGGATATCAATGAGATGAGTTCTGTTAAGGCAGTGGATATGTAAGAGTATGCAAAAATCATGGTGAGAAGGCATACGATAAGGACTGTCGAAGAGACACAATGCAACAAAGAGAATAGTCCTTATGGCTTTGGCAACACTTGTGGTAGCAAGTCTTAATGTAGTTGCTTTACACAGACAACATAAATAATATAGTTTTTGAATTAGACAGTCTAGGGAGGAAGCCAACTTGCAAGCCTTCTACCTATTCACTTTGAAGAATTCAAACTTGATCTATTCTCTTATAAGATGTTGTAGAAGGCCACTAAAATATTTGCTACTACAAAAAAAAGTGTGGACATAGTGCTTGTGGGACTATATACGCTGGAAGGCTTACTGATGGTCACATTGTTACTATAAAAGGGATCCATTTTGGGAGTTCTCATGGAGTAGATCAAATATTAAATGAAATTAATATCTTCTCAATAGTGAAACAAAATAAAACTTAATACAAATTCTTGGTTTTTTTTATTAATTGTATTTGTCTCTACTTGAACTAAGGATTTATATATACTAATGTTGATGAAGCAATGCTAAATTGCCTACATTGTTTACCTTGTTGTTAAAGTATGTTAGAATTCTAGAACCAAGTCAGTAAGAAGAATAGTTCATCTCTATTCTACCTATGATTATCATATCAGGTTGAGTACTCCCTACTTACTGTTGTTATTATGCTAGTATCATATTCTGCAAATTAGTATTCTACAAATTAGATTATTGCATACAAGGTACAAGATCTATGTGCCATCATTTGTAGAACACTGCATTCAAGGAAGATGCATAAAGGGTTGTGAATGAGTAGAAGTCATCCACTCATTGGGTAGTGAACAAATTGGATAAAATAGAGCAGCAACTAGATTCTCAATTGTATCACTCTAATGAAAACCATAATTCCCTAGACTCTATTGATTCTCAAGCAAAACTATTGGCTCAAATTCAAAGGTTGTACAAGATAAAATGACAAATTTTACAGATTAGTGCAATTCCATTTTTTTGAGCAATCTCATAAGATAATTAGCACTCAATTTAAGTTTCAAGAACAATAGTTTGATATGCAGAAGACTGCGGATACTAGTATGGTTGATCTTCAAAAGTTCTATGTAAGATTAGGACAAGACATAGCGCACCTTCAAAAATTAACTTCATAGATATAAAAGAAAATCACTGAAGTGGCTAGAACTATATCATCTCAATTAGACAATATTCAAAATAAAACATATGACATTGGCAACGCAGTGACTTTGTCATTGGGTAAACAAAAAATATTACTAGATGACCAAAGTCTTGCTTTGCAAGACCTTGATACTCTTACACAAAATCAAGCTGAAGCATTTGAATAAAGCAAGTATCAGTACAACAGCTTGCTAAAATTGCTTGCCAACACTAGCTTGAGTTCACTACTTACCAAGAAGAGCTTTAACCAACTCATAATCACTTAGCCCAGGGCTCCTCTATGGTTTTGTCAACTCAGGAATCATTTGAGTCAAAGAAAGCCACTATGGTCATGGCTCAGAACAAGTTATCTTCATTGCAAAATGCCATTGTTCTTGAACCTCAAGCTATTAATACCATCTTATTCTACATGATTATGATGTGTGTGCTCTATATGTTGATAAAGAAAGAAGCAAACCAATAAGGTTAGATGTGTTCTGTACTCTGTACTTTGCATATCATTTGCCGTTGAGTTCATCATCGCCCATTTTAAAGGCAGTGTCTTTCACAACAAGGCTGGATTTCCTCAAAGACATTTGATGTAAGAACAACATTTTCATATACTCTTTCTCTCTTCAAGATAGCATGGCTTTTCACTAAGTGCTAGATTTTGCTATAATGTGCCCATAAAAGATCAAGGCACTAGTGTTCCTCCCTTGTTAATAAAAAAAAAAAATTCCAAAATTCTTCTATTTTTTACCCCATTTTGTTTCATTATGCAATCTAGAATTTACCAGACAAATTTACTCGATATTAGAGTTTGTTTGAACCATAAAAAGCCCAAAAAATATATCATAAACTTGGCTATACTTCCCTCAAGGAAATCATGTGAAATTGACCTAAAAATCCTAGGACATTTTTCTTGTAGGGGCCCTTGAAGTGTGCTTTGTTGAAATATCTTAATAGGGTAAAGATGGAAAAATTTATAGACCATGAGGGTTACTCATCCACTAGGTGAATAAATATTCACTTATAAAAGTTCCCTACTTCTTAATAATAATAGAAATAGACTTTACATTCTCAATGCCAATGAAAAGCTAATAAACATTGTGCAGATTTGGCTTCCATAAATTCTTTCTATCTCTTTCTAGTGATATGCTATATAATTGTTTATGTTTTCTTGGAATTTTTTCATAATTGATTATAAGTGTCATACTATGGTTTGTTAATATTCTAAGCAAATTTTTAAGTAAAATGATTAAATTGCTTTAGATGTACACTCCAACATGCCCATGCAAAAAATATAACTAATTAGGTCACACATAAAGCTAATGGCAGTTTTGAAGTCTTGTAAAACTAAAAATTGACATGTATCTTAGGGTTTATCAAATAAAATTACCTTAAGATGTTGAAAAGAGAATCTAGGTCCACCAAGTTTTGTCGTAAATATCTATAGAGGAATCCCAAAAACTGTAAAACCAAGGTACAAATTATAAATTTGTTCGATCACAATCCAACAAGATTCAAATAAATTACATGAAACACCATTTAAAGAATTTGTATCCCAAACAAGATGGGTAACTATAAAGAATTATTTCTCATAAAATGTAATAAAGCATCTAACTTACTGAAGTTTGATTTCAGATTGTCACTTTTCTTCTCATAAAATGTAATAAAGCATCTAACTTACTGAAGTTTTGATTTTAGATTATCACTTTTCTTGAAGTTTTTATTTTTTAATGTGAGAATGTATTTGGTCATTGAATACAATGGACCTGTATGTTATAAAAGCTGATTTTAGTGCTAGTGTGGACTGAGGATGGAATTCTATTCTTTGGTTTGGAAGTGGTACCTACCTTTCACAATGGGAATGGATAGGGTATTGGTAGAAAATTGGTTATTCATTATGATATAAATGTATTTTTTGATTGTCTGTGGGTATCATTCTAATAATTTTAAATTCAAACTATCGAGCATCACACCTACTTCATTGCCAAACCTGAAAAGGTGCTTGTGTCTAGACAGTTTATAAGTTCTAGAGAAAGCAAAGTTTGTTAGGATGCTTGTTATCATGCAAAAAACAAGTTATATGGTACTAAAATTTCTTCCTTGAGGTCAAGTAGAGATCTGACAATAAACTACTTGAAGCTCCATGCCCAAGATATTTTAAAGAAGATGTATAAGTGTCAAATGCCACCATTCCAGAATTGGAACTACCAAAGGAATCTAAATTCTAAAAGCATTTCATTTTTGAAGAACTTCCATAGTGATAAAAATAACATCCTGCAAAAGATCCTAACATGCATCCACACAAACAAATCATTCAACAAGCAGATGTTAAGTGTTAGAATAATGCAAAAGATTATGAGAGATGCTCCAGAAATGGTTTTGATTTGCCATGTTATAGTTGATGTACCTTGGTAATAATCAAGTAGAAGTCAAGTGGAGGCTTTCTTAGGTTAACACTATTGAGTTTTGGTATGAACTGTGTAAAAATATTTAATTTGACACATTTTGCTTGAAGAGTTCACTTCTTTGATGATGAGTGAAATATTAACTCGAAACAAGTTAGATTAAAAAATATTCACAGTCCCAACTAAAAACTTAGATAAAAGTAGTGGTAGTTGTATTAGTAATAGTGTTGGTTACAATAATTAATCTTCACAAAGAGTTATAAAGTTATGATCCCTTGCTAAGGTATACAAGAGAGTATATATACCTTGGCTCCCATTATTAGTGACCCTCCATGAGTTGACCTATGGATTAATTAAATAAAAGTTTCAACTTCTACTTGCTTTCCCATTGTATGGGACTTGCCAGGCCTGATGAAATGACTAGTTGTGGAACTTGAAGGTACACCATATTAAAAAATTGTGGTTGTTATAAGTTTAAGGTCTTTCAATTTGTTTTATTTGTGCATATTTAATGCCATTGAATTTCAGGATGTAATCAAGTACATGGTGTGCATGTTAGCCATGCTGACTGAAATATATGCCTAGTAAAGAAGGACTAGAAAAATACAGACTTGCCTGTTTTGCTAAAAATGTAGGATGTGAATATGTAATAAAGGGTATTCTAATTGAATCTCAGGGATTGATTTGAATCATGGAAGGGCTTTATCTACTTGCAACTGATGTTGCATGGAGCCAAAGTAATGGTCATACTCTTCACAATTTTAACTGTTGAAATTTTGTTAAAATTGGCAACTAAGGCCAAATTCCACTTTGGGCAGGTCTCTTGAAGAAGATAATTATGGCATTGAATTCCTCTTTCTGAGAGGACCAAAATTGACCTAAAGTTCATTGATTTTGGTTAAGGAAAAATGTGTTTTTGAATTTATGTTTCTATCATATACAATCATCAAGGTCAACCCCACCTATATGTCGACTTAATAAGCCCAAAAGTCACGTATCTTCAACCCCATTGAATTTTATATAAAGAGGTGCCTTTCAACCTCATTTGACATGACTCAAGGGCTCTAATATATCTCTGAGGTAGGCACAACTTGAAGGATCTAGGAGGACAAGTATTGGGTATTTTTTTGGTGTGTTCTTCCTTCCATAGGTTCGATCTTGAAGCAGTATGGCAGTTGCAGGTTGGGGCAGATAATTTTGGTGAGATTTCTCCTCTATTGAAGTATGCATCTTCTTGTAATCAGTTTAGGAGGGCCACAAGATTTGTGAGTCTTGGACAGGGGGGGTTGAAAGAATTTTCTAAGGAGTAGAAAAGGCTGCAGTACAAGTAGACATGAAACCTTGATGGAGGTTGTTTGTATCACAGAACCTTAGATCAGGTTTTCATAAGGAAGGACCACGAAAAGTGTCTCAACATATGGGCTAATAAACAATCCCTAATTGCAGATATTAAAACTCAGAACCCATCAACTCTTTGACCAGGCTTCATTGCTCAATTTGGGACTATCTTGGCCTCTTTATAATCAACAAAGGAAGCCACTTGAAGCAAACCAGGACCGAGCTCATTTTGGAACCTATTGAGTTGCAACTTTGAATACTATTGTCTACTGGTTAGGAAAGAACTTGTCTACTATTATTTGAAGATAGAATTGCAAACTTGTCTAGGCTGTATATTTGGCACATGGTTAGTGGTTCTAGTCATCATATTGACAAGTCAACCTTGGCATTGATTTTAGTCTCTTTCTCTCTTTCTCTGTTGAACATTTGATATTGATAATAATAATATTTGATCAAGGGTTTTCCCCATCTTGGGGTTTTTACCTAGCTTGTGCCAATTATTGTGTTCTCTTATCTTGGCTTGTCTTCTGATTCAATCATATGTTCTTTCTTAAGTTGCTATCAATGTGATAATTATTCAGTGCTAATGAAAGTGAAATGGAGTAACAAATGGGATAATACAAAATTTGAAGTATCTATCTTAAGAAAGAACATGTCATCCTAAACTCAACGTGGTATCTGAGCTGAGGTGAGGACAAGCCCAAGCAAGAGTGAAAGGGAAAACATCACTAAGTGAACTTTGTTGATCAACAAAGAAAGAAGGATGAATTCATTGTTTTGAATCAGAAATCAAAGAAACCTTGTACCGGATCAAGTCTCCACAAGGTTTGATTTAGAGCTCCTTTGCCTTGAAGAATATGTATGGAAATAACCAAAGTTGAGGTTGCAGATCTATGGTTTGTCAGAGTTTCAGAGAGGGTTGAAAAGAAGGTCAATTTCATAGTAGCATACCTAGAACTGATTTCCTATTTCAAGTCAAGATCCAAGTGCATTCTTTTGGAGCATTCTGATCAAAGTGAATGGTCCAAGATAGAGAATTCAATTCTCTCTAAATATTTGCAGTCCTGGGATGCTAACGCACAACAAAACAAGTTTTCTTTTGTTTTTCTTCTAGACCAAGGAGCTGTATATTTTGCAGACCTGTATTTTGTTGAGGTGTATTCCTTTCTCTTGCTGGTAAAGAACCAAAGTATTTTGAGGACATCCTCTTGTATATCCCAGACTAAAAAGTACCAAGGAGTCCAATTAGGATATGATCCTCCTTGAGGTAGAAGAAAGAAGTCTTATTGACGAGCTCCAATTAGGGCATCAATTGCAGAATGCTAAAGTTTTTTTTATTTTACAAACCTAAAGACTTAAGACACAACATAATTCTCTTTTTTATGGGCAACTATTCTAGAAGGTGAAGAACTAAGTTTGTGTCTAGGGAAAATTTTAAGAGCCCCCCCTAAATTTATAAGTATAATAAATAGGCGAATCTCCATGGTATATAGGAAAAATGGAAGGCGATTTTATCAATAATATAATATGTATATATAATTTTTGGTGAATCTCTCACCAGGCATGGCGAATATTTTACTCAATTATAAAATCTTGTAAGATCTTGGTTATACCATGGGTTATCATAAACGTGGAGCTTAAAAATTACTATTAGTAATATTTAAAAATTAACTGCTTTGCACCAGATGTTGCAAGGAAACGCCGTAAGGCATAAAATAATAATTTTTAAAATTTATTATAAAAAAGATTTTTCCTATTTAAAATTTAATTAATTTTTTTTAAATATCTCTCAATATTAATCATACATTCAGTAAGATAACAATTGATTTATATAGGATAGATAACAATGATTTTTCTTTAGAAAATGTACACCAATTGATTTTTTTTATGTAGTTTATCATTATGCTGGATTGGTAACAATGCTATTTACTGGTTACAAAGTGTACATCAATTGATTTATATGGAGTTTATGCATCATTAAATGTCAGGTTCAAATCGTAAACTATCGCATCTCATTGATGAGTAGACGCTGCTCCCACTCAACGCACGACTAGAAAGGACTTTGCAAGGGAAAAACTGCCAGAAAAAGAGGGCCACTCAACCACTGGAAAAAAGGGGTCATATGATGGAAACAATACATATTTGTTAATGAATATTAAATATTTACAATTATATAATTAACTTAATAAAATGTAATTAAAAAAAATTATATGATAAAAACAAATTGCATTATATATATATGATTTGTTAATGGAAATTAAATAAACAATTATATATATCTACAATTATATAATTACATTGCCAAAATCCAACATTAAAAATATACAATACATTAGCAAACTACTTATTTTCTTGGCCATAGGATAGCCCATATCATATCACAAACCTCTTATTACACTGTCCAATACATAAAAAAAAATTAATTATATATAAATATCTGCAGTTGGAGCATCTAACCACGGTAACTTGGTAATTCAAAGGTTAATTGCCATATTAATGTTTGCATGGTTTTAGGACAGGTGTTACATTTATGTTTCCCCATCCCACTGATATTTTATGAGCGATTATGGTGTTTCTGGCTTTTTCAATTCACTTGTCACTATGCACTATACCTTACCATTAATATCACATTTATCCGGTTCTATGTATTAACTCTATCCCTTGCGAGCTGTTCTCTGGACCGTTCGATTAAGTTTGATGATCTCCATGGTTCTACCTTGGCTGCGTGGCACACGCAGGGCATCCTTCCCCAGGTGGAAGCCTCAGGATCCCTCTCTCATCAACGGTGGAGAGCTCAGTTATTCGATCCTAGGGTTACAATTCCATCAACGAAAAGTATGCTTTCTTGGTGGATAAGTTGAGGCTCATTTGGTTCTTACGCTTTGCATTTCTACTTGAGCTCTGCTCCTCTTGCGAGCTTTGCTCCTACCACGGTTCGGTGCTTTGAATGAGACGAAAACACTGCCTTGGAGGGCTAGTTTTGTATTCTGGGCTGAGAACTTTGAATGGTAAGACACCTACTTTTTTTTTTTTTTTTTTTTTTTTCTTCTAGAAATTTTTTCTGGAAAAACCAATTTCAATTTCTGAGTTAGCTTAGATTGTTGCTCTTATTTATCTCCAGGTTATGTTATTGACTAAATTTTGGTTCCTTCTAACACAGCGAAGGGGATTCAGGCTCGAGTACCTTGGCCTCCACCTTAGCAGTTCTAGCTCTTCTTGGAGGTTAATGTTGCGCACAAACACTCTGAGTAAGTCTTGGTCCGAAAGGTTTGCATATGGTTGTTTGAGGGGACTCGTTTCCTTTGCATTTTTCTAGGAGCCGCCTTAATTTTTGGGTAAGTCCCGGTTGCGTTCATCCGCTCAGAAGGATAGCATCTCTCTGTTGTTTTATGTTTACCTCTCGAGGACTTTCTCGCAGTCAACTTCCTCAGGTCGTGCCATATTTAAATTCTCGGCAGGGCCAACCTGCTCTAGGGTCTGCACAATAGTAGAAGGCTAAGTTTGAATTTTCTACTGGTTATTATTATGTAACAAACATTCTTCCCACGAGAAAGAATGGTTTAAGCGATGTAATGTATATGTCTTTTTTGTTTGTTTAAAGTCTCCCACGGGTTGGAGCCCCTTTTCAGCGTTCTGTAAAGTTTACTGATAATGTAATGGATTTCTTTGGTAGTCGAGGTCCCTTGAGGCTATGGTTACATTTTATCTGTCATTATTCACGGATTCTTGTTATTAAAATTATCATCTTCTCCTATATGTAGGGTATTTTACAACACTCTATTGGTATAAGGACAAGCACAGACTTCTCTTAGTTCTGCGAGTTTGCTGTTGTTCATATCATTCTCCGTATAAACCCTTTTGATTTCCTTCTGTTATAAAAAATGTTGTGTTCTGCTAAGAAAATGAATTTGTTGTGCTAGCCGTTGTGTTTTACTGTAATAAAGATTATTTGCTTGCTATTGCTGGGTGTATACATTAGGTAATTTTTTGGGTTTGGATACTTGTGAACAAGGTTGCCTATTCTTTTGTTACCTGCCTCATAACACGCAGCTAGTTTTTGCGAATTTTAATATGATGGGCTCTGTTAAAGGTTCCCTCCCTAAGTGCCATTTTTAGCTTAAGCCCGAAAGTCTCTTCAGGGTTTGGACATAGGGCCGCTTCACACTTCTGCTCACATATCTATAGTTTTCCGAGATTTAGCTTCTTCATTCTATCACTTAATTCATTCTTCTTGCAGAGAATAGACTAGAGGGAACAACATAGAACGATGAATTCTTTTTTTAGCCACAATAGTAATGTTGATAGAGTAAAGTAGTGTTTGTTCACCAAGAGGACCGGTCTATTTATTGCTGCGGCTTCCGCGGTGCTTCTAGTTGTTGTAATTTGTGTTTATGTCCAACATATTCAATCGAAGAGTAGTCGTATAGCATTCAAAAATTTTGTCAAGGTGATTCAAACATCAAATGAATTTCTCAAAGGATCTTGTGATAGGATGCCCCACCCACAGGTCTGCGTTTCAACTCGCGTAGGCTTCTCCGCTGAATCCACGCAAGAAAATCCTCCTCAAGTCATCAATGTTATGGTGAAGGAATTGATTTGCATAGTGGAGAGGACATTCACAGTCAGTTCAGAGTTGACAGGGGAAGTGGCCCCTGGATTAGAATGGGATGCTCTCAAGGACTATCTCGAACTACTGGATATGATAGTTGATGATCTCTCCCCAAGCCCTCTCCAAGTTCAGCTCAAACGATCCTGGCGATGTGAAGGCATTTCTCAGCGTAGGTCTCACCAATCAAGATACCTGCATGGAAGGATTCACCACTGCAAATAAAAAACAATAATAAAAAATAATATGACTGCCCATGCCCTAGATCCGCCATCTGCCAGGTTTCAGAACGCTTTCGCAGCACAGGCACCCGGTGAAGGCTAGGACAAGAGCCTGGCTCAGCGGAAGAAACAGAAATGCCGATGTCCGAAATATACGCCCAGAAATTTGCATTGTTGTACTCGTCGGGCATCACAACTCTAGTTTTCCTCCTGCGCTCTGTGGCCACTGCTCTTCTCTTGTGCTCTGCAGACACTGCGAAGCCAAAAGTAATGAGATTGATACCATGCTATAATCGGTTATGCTGACCATTGCACAAACCGTTTCCCAAATGAATTTGTAACCATTTTGTAACCATTCTGATCGAATGGTTGAAACTTTTGCAATCGTCTAACATAGGATCCTATGGCGTACAAGGATGACAAGTGGGCAAAGAGGGGAGTTAATTTCAGAGGGAATGCCTTACAACGTAATTAAGAGTTTAAATGCATGTTGAATAGTGATGGTCTAATCCCATGACCTCAACCTAGTTATCATGTCATGATTTGGCATGAATGACAATCCTCAACAATTTTCATGCCTACCAAAGTCTATTAAACCAACTTTTCTTCCCATTCTATTTGGTCAACTGTTAAACAATAAACATGAAGTATACACACATGCATTATGTTATGTCTCTGAGCCATGGGTTTTGTACTTCAAAGTGAACCAAAAGGGGTTAAGATTTTTCTGGATTATCCAAAACGTAAGAAATGCACTACAACGTTGGATGGTTTCCATTCATAGAGATGGAACATTTACTTCAACGTCTAGGGGAACAAATCATAGGATGGGAATTCCAAAGAGCTTCATGAAGAAGAAGCCATGGGTTTTGTAGTTCAAAGTGAGCCAAAAGGGGATAAGATTTTGCTGGATTATCCAAAATGTAAGAAATGCACTGCAGCGTTGGATGGTTTCCATTCATAGAGATGGAACATTTACTTCAACATCTAGGGGAATAAATCATAAGATGGGAATTCCAAGGTTGTAGATGTATATGGAAAGTACAAAGAAACTTATCCTTCTATTTTATTTTCATAGAAGTTTAAAGAAAACCTCGGAAATCCAAAATTAAATTTTCCATTATGGGTTAGTGAAAATTCTATTATTTTCATATTAATTTAAAGAAAACCCTGGAAATCTAAAATTAAGTTTGCCATTATGGGTTAGTGAAAATTCTAGTTGATCTCATAAAACTTTAAAGAAAACCCCAGAAATCCAAAATTAAGTTTGCCATTATGGATTAGTGAAAATTTTGGGTGAGCATGAGTTAAAAAGTAAAGGAGAAATTTGGGACTATTCAAAGGGAAAAATGACAACAAAAGAGAAGAAAACGAAGCAAGAAAAGAGCAATCCTATTGTTAAAATGCAACCCTAATTCACTTGGGAACAATTTTGAGGTGGAAGACTTAGAGGAAGAACAAAGTGATGATGATATATTTATCAAAATCTTGGTAAAACACTTTAAAAATTCTTACACTTCAAACACGAGTAAAAACAACGTAGTCTTATAAAGTGTTTACCAACAAAGACCATGTTATAGAATCAATAAATTCCACAATTTCAGAATTTGAGGACAATTTTGTATCAGAGCCTATATGATGATGATATATTTATCAAAAGCTTGGTAAAACACTTTAAAAAGTCTTACACTTCAAACACGAGTAAAAACAATGAAGTCTTATAAAGTGTTTACCAACAAAGACCATAGACCATGTTATAGAATCAATAAATTCTGCAATTTCAGAATTTGAGGACAATTTTGTATCAAGGCCTATTACAGATGAGCCTATTACATATGAGTTTGTTGCAAATAAGCCTATTGCAAATAAACTTGTTCAAGATTTTCTCGAGTTTCTTGTTGAATATTTTCTAATGGAAAACCCACTAGAACAAGAATTATAAAAGAGAAGAAGAATTTAAAAATCAAGATAAAAAGATTGAAGAAAATGATTCAAGAATTGAAAATCTAGAATAACCATATTAAGGATGGGAATAAAAAATTGAAAGCCATTGTAAAGAAGGTGCCTGAAGAAAAATGGCAACTTAAGAGAGAAATACGAATCTTGGTAAGAAAAGAAAAGAATTTCCATCAAAAGAGGCAACATACTCAAATGAGAAACAAGAGACTTAACAAAGGAAAAGTAAGCTAATACATAGGGTTAATGTCATACTTCCACCTTTTTATTGTGGGGTGAACACCCATGGGGGTTTTGAACTGGAATTTTTTCACATAAAGTGCCTTGGAATAACACCCATTCACCATCAATCCAAACCAATAGCACAAATAAATAGCTTTAGGCTATAAAATTAGTGCAAATTTCATAACAAGATAGTAAAATTTTAAGAGTTTGATGCCACTCCTATTATCATTGATTCATGTTAACAATATTACTGCTTAAAGCCAAAAAAATTGTCTAAATTGAAACTAAATGGTAACAAATTCATTTTTCAATACAAATCACCTCTAATTTTTTTTAAAAGACACTAATATATACTCAACAATTATTTTCCAACAACTCCAAATTTAAATATATAAAGGGTTCAGCTTTAACATTCACTTAAAATTTCATTTTTATCCACTTGAGTGGTGATTTATTTACATCCATTTATATCTTTAGTAACAAACTCTACTCACATTTTATGAAACTAATGCTTGGTTCCCATTTATGAATCCCTATTCACAAGAAATCTATGTCCTCCCACATTATCTTGAATAACAAAACTCTACTCACATTTTGACACATTATCTTGAATAACAAAATCTACTCACATTTTGATAGACTAATCCTTGGTTTGCATTTATGAATCCCTATTCACAAGAAATCTATGTCCTCCTACATTATCTTAAAAAAAAACTCTACTCACATTTTGACACATTATCTTGAAAAAAAAACTCAATTCACATTTTGACATATTATCTTAAATAACAAACTCTACTCACATTTTGACACATTATCTTGAATAACAAAGTCTACTCACATTTTGACAGAATAATCCTTTGTTCGCATTTATGAATCCCTATTCACAAGAAAGCTATGTCCTCCCACATTCTGGGAAGTTAGAAAATAGTAACTGGCAAAGGTTTCGAGGATATCAAATTCCTAAATAAAGTTTTTGATGGGAGCTTCAATCTCTTGAATAAGGAACGGATCAAGTTGGAATCCGTTTCGGTTTTCATATTTTTAACCTTTAAAAAAGGTTAGGTTCCATGTCCTCTCACATTCGATGAAGTTTAAAATCATAAACAGAGTTTTCAATGATATCAACGTTCTAAAATATCTCCGTTTTATCATTCTATTCCTTTTCATCATTTTTAACCCTTCAAAAAAATTAATTAATTATTTACAACATATAACTTTAAAATTTTCTAATAAAACCACTGGAAAATATATCTAAGATATATAATATCATAATATTATTTTTGGAAAACGATTCCAGAGCAATAGTTCATGAACACATCACAAACCATCATAAAATTAACCTGCAAAGCTTTAATTTTTATTGAAAGTTCTCTTCATAAGAGTGCCACATAACAACATACTAAAAATAACTAGTAGAACATATTTGACAGTGTATTTAATTGCTAGCTAGCTAAGAATTCAATGAAATGCGCGTTTAAACCCTATTCATTAAAATATATGTCAAGAATTTCGACACCCACCACGCAGACGCAAAACAAGGTGAAGTGTAGACTCCTTCTAGATGTTATAGTCGGCTAGAGTTCACCCATCCTCTAGCTGTTTACCAGCAAATATGAGCCTCTGCTGATAGGAGGAATCCCTTCCTTGTCCTGAATTTTCGCTTTTACGTTATCAATCGTATCAGAGCTCTCAACCTCTAGTGCGATCGTCTTGCCTGTCGATGTCTTCACAAATATCTGCATACCACCACGGAGCTGAAGGACAAGATGCAGGGTTGACTCCTTTTGAATGTTGTAATCCGCCAGAGTCCTCCCATCTTCAAGTTGCTTCCCAGCAAAGATCAATCTCTGCTGATCCAGGGGAATCCCTTCCTTGTCCTGAATCTTGGCCTTCACATTATCAATAGTGTTGGAGCTCTCAACTTCCACTGTGATGGTCTTTCCGGTCAGGGTTTTCACAAAGATTTGCATCTCGCCTCTAAGCCGGAGGAAAAGGTGAAGAGTCGACTCCTTCCGTCCGTCCTCAAGTTTCTTTCCAGCAAAGATCAACCTTTGCTGATCCGGTGGAATCCCCTCCTTGTCTTGGATCTTGGCCTTGACATTGTCAATTGTGTCAGAACTCTCAACTTCCAGGGTAATTGTCTTCCCGGTGAGGGTCTTGACAAAGATCTGCATCCCACCTCTAAGACAGAGGAAAAAGTGAAGAGTGGATTCCTTCAGGATGTTGTAGTCGGCGAGAGTGCGTCCATCTTCCAACTGCTTACCGGCAAAGATGAGACGCTGCTGGTTTGGTGGAATTCCCTCTTTGTCCTGAATCTTGGACTTTACATTGTCGATGGTATCAGAGCTCTCCACCTCAAGGGTTATGGTCTTACTGGTCAAGGTCTTCGTGAATATCTGCATCTTTAAATGAAATCAACACAATACACAACCTGCGTAATCATGGAGCATAATTAGAAACCCTGATTAACATTTAAAGGCATAAATAAGCCAAAAAAGCTCCCGAATTTCGCAATCTACAATCGTAGCCGAAATCATCTTTTACAAACCTTGAGCAAGTTAAATAATTTAAAACCAAAAACAAGAGAGAAAAATGAATCCTCATGGGATATAAAGACAAGTTAATAGAAAGAGCATAACTTGACAACATCTATATGTCTAAAATCTGAAATAAAAAGTGGAAGACAACAGGGAAAGGATTCGAAACAAAGATCAAAGATAGACAGAATGGTTGACTACATGAAAGAAGAAAAAGATAGAGAAAACTGATACCTGAAGGAAATCAAACGGAAAAGAGCACAGTGATCGCGTTTGGAAAATCAACCAATACTGTAAAATGCAATGAAGAAGAAGAGGTGTGTCACCATATTTAAATGGCAGCAAGGGTAAGATGGTCTGTTCGTAAAGGGACACGTGTAGTCGTTTCAAACCGTTCGTTCTGGAATATCTATTATTAGTGTTGGTGGGAGAAACTGCGAGGAACGTGGGGCTGTTGAGAAAGAGGTGTGGAAGAGTCGAGCATCTTCTTTCTTGCACTTAATCTGATGGTAGAATATGCTTCTATCATCTAACATATATAATCGATGGTCCATAATCGCACATGGTAGCAGCTGGGGGTGTTGATTCCAGAGGGGAACGCCTTACGACGTAATAAAATTAATAGTTTATTTTTATTTTGTTTTTATTTTAAGTTGATTCCAGAGGGAAATGCCTTACGACGTAATAAAATTAATAGTTGATTTTTATTTTATTTTTATTTTAACCAAGCTAAAATGTTTAACATACATTAAATTACAACATCCATTTTTACTCTTGATCCACAGAGCCCCGAGAGGGATCAAATATTTTTTCACTCTATGCTAGTTTGCATATCACGATATTTGATACCTCTGGGGGTTAGTAGATCCAGAGTAAAGATGGATCTATGCTGGTTTAATTCCCCCATTTAAATAGGCTACATTCCCGGTGAATACCATGGGTCAATACCATGTGCCATTTTTGTGAATACCATGGGTCAATATCATGTGCCATTTTTATTTTTATTAATACTAATATTAGGGTTAATAATGTTTTTTTGCAGGGTATTAATAATAATCTAGCCCATGGTATTTGTCCCATAGTATTTTGCCCATAGGTTTCACCTAAATATAACGCATATTTTGAGTGTTCGTAAATATAAGGTGATTTATGGACTAAATATAAAAAAATGTTTTATTTGTTTACCATACCTCTCGTTTATTTATATTTTTATTAATTTACCATACATCTTTTACAAATATGGTATTTGGCCTATAGGATTCACTTAAATAAAACCTCTTTTTTGAGCCTTCATAAATAGAACGAGGGTTATGGACTAAATATAAAAAGAGGTTTTATTTATTTACCATACATCTACTTTATTTATATTTTTATTTATTTACCATACCTTTTGAGTAAGTATAAAAAGATGTTTTATTTATTTAACATACCTCCACTTTACTTATATTTTTATTTATTTACACCCTTACATGTATATAAGGTGACTTATGGAGTAAATATAAAAAAAAAAAAAAAATTATTTATTTACCATACCTCGTTTATAAATATGGTATTTGGCCCATAGGATTCACTTAAATAAAACCTATTCTTGAAAATTAGGGCGAATGGAAGGTTGTAACTCCTAATTTGAAGGGCTAAATGTACCTTTTTTACCCTCTCCCTTAAAATAAGGTGGGCTTATATGAGGTGATTTGTAAAAATGTACTATGATACAAAATATTTGCCCACTAAAAATTTAAAACCCCTTAATTATGCCAAAGGGCGAACATTCGCCCCTAAAATTTTCCATGCCAGGAGGATTGTACTGAGAGCTGGCTAGTTGTGAAAGCTAAAGCCATGTGTGACCCTGAGATATTTCCACTTGTATGATAATACAAATAGTGAGCTTTTAGCTAAAGCTTTCCCCTAAGTATTCTTCTATGTTTCATGTGCATTGATTCTGCTTCTGTTTATATGTGTTTTGCATGATCTTCCTCAAATCTATTAAGCTTCCGCAAGTTTGATTGTAGAAGTAGATTAAAGAATTTTGATTTAGTTATATTGCATTATCAAGTTAATCTACAATGAGAATTTCTACATGGTATCAGAGCAAAGATTATCGGAGCTGTGAATAGTATATGGAGAAGAGAAATCGAAGTTTCAAGTTCAGGATTGCAAGTACAAATCGAATTCATCTCATACTTCAGGTTGGTCAATGGCGTTCTATGGCTTGAGACTCGAGTATGCCTTAGAAGGTAGCTCGGAATACATAGCATGGAAAGATGGAATAGAGGTTGTATTAGAAGACAATGGTTTGAAGGATTTCATTGATTAAGAAATCCCCAAGCCAGCTGCAGCTAATGCACAAGAATTGGCTGAATGGAAGAAGTGTGTGGCGAAGGTGAGATTGATTCTTCTGGAGGGAGTTCGAGACCATATTGTCTCAAGTCTCCATGGGAAGGATACTCCATTTTCAATGTAGAAGACATTGAAGGACCTCTATCAGAACAGTAGTGACCAGAGGAAATTGGCGCTCAAGGATAAGCTTCGGAAAATAAAGATGGAGAAGGGCGATATTATTTCTACATATCTGAACAAGCTCACCACCTGCAAAGATGAGCTTGGTAGTGTGGGAATAATTACTACTGATGATGATATGGTGAGCCTTGCTCTCCTCAGTCATCCAAAGAGCTGGAATATCTACCAGGACTCTGTAAATGGAAGAGAGAAATTGCCGGATTGGGAACAACTGTGGTCAGATCTCATGCAAGAGGAGATCAGGAGAAGCACTCGAGATGGTTCTTCATCAAAGAATGATGATGAAGAAAATCTGGCCTTAGCGAGTAAGGCAAGGAAAGGGAAAGGGAAGGCTTCCTATTCCAAATCGAATTCTTCTCATGGAGGGAAGAAGGGTGACAATTCTAAAGTGAGATGCTTTAATTGTCACGAGATGGGACATTATGCAACTAATTTCCCATCGAAGAAGTCCAAGAAGGGATCCACAAAAGGATTGAAAGGTGAGGCATTAGCCTCTCGGTTTGAAATGGACTTTACCCTCATCGCAAGTATGGTTTCATCCATGGTGGGTTGTGTTTGGTATCTTTATAGTGGAGCCGCATTCCACATGACTGGCGATAAAAGTTTATTCAGTACCTTGGAGGAGAAAGACCCCAAGATGCGCATAGAGATGGGTGATGACAGAAAGTACAGTGTTTCAGGAGTGGGCACAATTTCTTTTCAGAGGGAGCATGGAGCTCCTCTCACCTTGACAAATGTGAAGTATGTGCCTGGATTGAAGAAGAACTTGGTATCGGTCGCGATGTTGGAGTACAAAGGCTACGATGTTGTCTTCAATAAAGGAAAGGTGTTCCTAAGACACATAGCCATGGGTTAGACCAAAAGGATTGGGATTCAAGTGAAGGATCTCTATAAAACAGAGGTAGATCACTGTGCTACATTGAGTTCAAAAGCAGAATTGGTGCAAAGCCAAGACATTGGTGAGTTATGGCATAGGCGGTTGGGCCATTTGCATCATGGGACCTTGAAGATAATGCAGCAGATATCTATAGGACTTCCCAAAGGTAAACTTGAGCAAGTTGACACATGCAAAGGTTGTACCCTGGGAAAGTACGCCAAGTCTTCCTTTCATGATTGAGACAATCGAGTAGAAGCAATCTTAAAACAAGTTCATACTGATTTGTGTGGACCATTCTCGACGACATCCAAAACGAAGCAAAGGTATTATGTGATTTTCATTGATGATTATTTTTGTAAATGTTGGATTTATTTCATGCAGAAGAAGGATCAAACCTTCTCAAAGTTTTTTGAATTCAAAGCTTTGGTTGAGAAAGAATCAGGGAAGAAGATCAAGGCCTTGAGAAGTGACAACGGTGGAGAATATGTCTCTCAAGAGTTTAAGGACTTCTGTGCAGTGGAAGGAATTAAACAAGAGTTGACGGCACCTCATAACCCACAAGAAAATGGGGTGGCCAAAAGGAAGAACAAAACGATTGTAGGGGCAACACGAGCGATGTTGCATGCCCAAGGCCTACCACTTCATTTGTGGGCTGAGGCATGCAACACAGCGGTCTATTTGTAGAATAGAAGCCTGCATCGCATACTTGGGATGAAAACACCAGAGGAAGATTTCTTCGATAAGAGACCAGATGTGGGTCACTTCAGGATCTTTGGCTCATCGGTATATTGCCATGTGACAAAGGATGCATGGAAGAAGCTTGAGCCAACAACTCAGTTGGGGATACTTGTGGGGTACACTGGTACACCCCACAACTATCAGGTGTACGTGCCTACTAGTCGGAGGACAATGGTTCACAGAGATCTCAAGTTTGATGAGCAGAAGGCTATGCGAGTTTCCCTTGAGAGGGAGCTCCAACTATAGGCTTTGGAGGAACTATTGGTTCCTAAGGAGGAGGAGCCTCAGACTAATGCAGAGAAACCACGTGCAGAGGTTCTAGGAGTCAAGACATCCACTCAAGTGGAGTCTTCCAGAGATGGACGGAAGCACACAAGAGAAGCTGACATATTATTGTCGAATGTGAGAGAGAATGTGGGAGAACCATCTTCTCAATGCAAATAGAGGAAGTCACCTAAGAGGTAAACTGGATACATGGCCCTTGTTGGGGAATGTGTTGAGACCTAGCCATCGTCCTTTGAGGAAGTAGTGCAACATCCGATTTGGGTTGATGCTATGGTGGAGGAATATGACTCCATAGTTTGGAACAATGTTTGGGATGTGGTTCCAAGACCGGAGAACAAGTTAGTTGTGAGTTCCCATTGGCTTTACAAGGTAAAGAAAGATGCTGATGGTAGTGTGGAGAAGCATAAGGCAAGATTTGTTGCCCTGGTTTTTCTCAAGTTGAAGGGATTGACTATGATGAGACTTTTGCTCTTGTCACAAGGTACTCATCTATCAGATCGATGTTGGCACTATCAACATAGATGGGTTGGGAGATCCATCAGATGGATGTGAAGACTGCATTCCTCAAAGGAAAGATTGAGGAAGAGGTGTACATAGAGCATCCAGAAGGTTTTGAGACCTTCGATGGTGAGTCGCATGTGTGCTGAGTCAAGAGAGATTTGTACGGGCTGAAGAAAGCACCTCATGCTTGGTACACCAAAACCGACAACTACTTCACCGGGTTGGTCTTCACAAAGAGTGAAGCGGATGTAAAACTGTACCACATCATGGTGAAAGATAAGCAATTGATCATTGTACTTTATGTTGATGATATCATATTGACAAGTGATGATCAGTTGATCATATCTTGCAAGAAGGACCTTGCAAGAGAATTCGAGATGAAAGATATGGGTCTCATGCATTACTTCCTTGACATGGAAGTATGGAAGAAGGATGAGGAGTTGTTTGTGTCTCAGGGCAAGTATGAAAATGAGATACTTAGGAGATTCCACATGGGGAAGTGCAAGCCCATGCAAACTCCTCTAGTAGGTAACTGGAGGAAGGAGGATGCTAATTCAGGAGAAGTAGTAGAAGTTACTGTGTACATACTTCTTGTGGGTTCACTGATGTACTTAGTGAACACACAACCATATTTGTGCTATGCAGTGAACCAGCTGACTCAAGCTATGGTTCAGCCTACCAAGATGTTTTGGAAGGCAGTAAAGAATGTATTGAGATACCTCAGAGGCACATCTTAATATGGATTATGGTATAGACGGACAGAGGGAGTGAAGCTACAATGCTTCACTTATTCAAATTAGGCATGGAGTCCATCAGATCAGAATAGCACATTAGGTGGAATTTTCAACCTTGGGTCGGCGACATTTTCTTGGTACAAATGGAAACAGAGGTCGATTGCACTCAGCACGACAGAGGTCAAATACATGGCCACAATTTAGGCAGCATGTGAGGCCATCTGGATGCGGAAAATTTTAGTGGGTTTGTTTGATTAGAGGATGGATCCAACTGTGATCTATTCTGATAATCAGAGTTGTATCAAACTCTCTTAGAATCCAATATTTCATGATAGGTCCAAGCACATCGACATTCGATATCATCATCTCAAAGACTGTGTGGTGAGGAGGATCATGTTGTTGCATTATATTTCAACCCAGGAGCAAGATGCTGACATTTTGACTAAGGCATTGTCAAAGTGTAAATTCAAGTTCCATAGAGACAGGATTAAGGTGGTAGATAATCATTTTCTTGTTGAGAGGGAGTGTTGAAATGTGGCAACAAAAATATTCCAATTTTAATTTGTCCTTGAATTAAAATTGAGAATTCAAATTCAAATTTAGTCTTGCCAGCTGCTTGAAAAATAATTAATTAATTCATCCTGGAATAATTAGTTGGAGGAATTCAAGCTAGAAGTATTTTTGAAGTCATGCAACAATTATCCCTTAAATTAAGAAGATTATCCCTTAATTAAGGAGATAAGGATGATAAATAATTGAGTTGTAATTAGTTAGTGTAGTTAACTAAGTTATGTCCAGTTAAATTAGTTCCAAACAATTTGAGGAACTAATTGTCAGTTCAGTCTGTTAATGCATGTATTCATCAAACTAGTGTACTCCAAATAACTGAAGATTCTCTCATAAATAACTCATGCATGTACCCAGTTGAGATTAAAGACAAGGACAGTGTACTATCAGTTGCAAGAATTTTCTTATAAGGAAAACTCTTGCATGCAGAAGGAATTCATTCCTTGAGATTTGTGCAGTTTTATAGAGTGTGAGATCAGTGTTCCACTTGGTAACAAGCAGATCTCCCAGGAGAAACAACGAAGGAAATAGGAGGCTTGGAGGGCTGAGGAGAAGGTTTGTGAGAAGCCTTGTTTTCCTGTGAGCATACAGGAGGATTGTACTGAGAGCTGGCTAGCTGTGAGAGCTAAAGTTGTGTGTAATCCTGAGATATTTCCACTTGTATGATAATACAGATAGTGGGGTTTTTAGCTGAGGCTTTCCTTTGAGTATTCTTTTGTGTTTCATGCGCATTGATTATGCTTCTGGTTATATGTGTTCTACTTGATCTTTTTCAAATCTATTAAGCTTCCACAAGTTTGATTGTAGAAGAAGATTAAAGTATTTTTCTTTAGTTATATTGCATTATCAGGTTAATCTACAATGGTAATTTCTACACTCCCCACCTATTTGAGCTCCCAAGGTGTGAATTTGAGAAGGAGGGATCTTGGGGTTTAAGGAACCCTAGCCAATATGTCTGTGTCATCCCTAATCTTGTAGTAGGCCGAGTATCTCCCCTATTGTCATTTGTAGGGTGTGTGTGATCCTTTTCTGTTTTGACAAGTCAGGTATATCCCCCTAGCTTGGTCTTTTTAGAGTATACCCCAATTGACATCATACCCACAAGCTAGACTTGTTGGGATTGTCCCTCCCCATCTGGCCAACAGGTTCAGGGGGCTAGGGGGTGTGTGATCCTTACCTTTGGTAAGTAAGGTATCTCACCCAAGCTCGTATTATGATGTAAGTTTATTTTCACATGAATCTTAATGGTCATTGTTGGGAAGATCAATGGAAAATAAGATCAATGATATATGCTCCCCTATATCACCTATTACTCGATATGGGGTTGGAGATGTTTTTATCCCCCATGATATTTCGAGTTGAGACTAAGTTCCCTGATGTGCTTATAGGTTGAGATGTGTTCCCTGATGAAAAACTCTTTGATGTTTCCTAGGTGGTAGTATTGGGCTCCCCACTAGCAATGATTCTGGGTAATAGCAGTGGTTCCCCGCTAGCAATGATTTCGGGTGGTAGTAGTGGCTCCCCGATGGATAGAGGGTGGTAGATTAGGGTCCCCTTTGATGTCAAATTATTCTTCTTTTAGATTCAAGAATGTTTAGAATATGAGTAGGGAAAATCAAGAAATAAGCATAAATAAGCAAGAGATGAGAAGTGTTGACATTTGGTGACAAGATACTTGAGATTGGATATGATATGATAACAAGATTATTTTCATGATTACATTATCCCTAGTTGAGAGGAAGTGTTAATCTGGTAGCTTAGTGAAAAATTCCAACCATGCGACAAGATTCCCTTTTTCGAGAGGACCAATTTTGACTATTGAAGTGCTCAATTTGGACAAGGGAAAGTGTATTTTTGAATTAAATCCCACATGTCCATATTTGATTAGGTCGGCCCTAAAATAAGTTGGACACCATTAGAAGGATATAAATACAAGTGACCTTAACCTCATTTGGACATTGTTGGCTGCTCGAATCGTTTATTAATTAAACAGTCGAGTACCACATTAAATTGTCAACCCGGGAAAGTCCTTTTGTTTCAAAGGTGACCTCATACTGTATGCACTCAATTCTAAAAGCATTAAAGGCTGTAGTATAAACAAATCTACTTTCTATCAAACCCTTACTCTGTGTTACAGCAGCTATGATCTATTGCAGAAATGAAATGAAAATAGTTAACCAAAGGTAACAAATCTGCAGAAAGAAATGATGGTTGTTTTGTAATAGAGGACCAGGACCCTATCCTCAGAGTAAGGATGTTTAGCACCTGCCCCTGTAACCAATTTGCCAATGCACACTGCAAATCCTAATCACTGGTGACACACTCTTTCACAGTGCCAATCTATTAAGAAAACAGAGTATTAGCAAAAGGAAAATATCAGAAGCATTGCTAGAGATACACAGAAATCACACACACACTTAACAGAAAAGAAATGGGTGAATCTTGTGAAGAAGGTGGGCCCTATCCCTCTCACAAGATTCCCCGGAACACAGATGCTAAGTTAAAATGCTCAGAACAGTGCTTTATTCATCTGCCAAAATGTCAAATTACAATAAGGATTCAGACTTGCTCTACACTACAATACTTCTATTACAACTGGTTCTCTCCCCTTCTCTAATGTAGATGTCCCCTCTTTATAGAGGAGACATCTATTACAATAGATTGTCATTATTCATTCAGTTTGACCCTTTTGTACAAAAATAGGAAATCAATTCCTGTTACAGCATGCTGTTACAACAGTGTGTAACTTTGTCATCCTTCGTTAATCGGATCCTTTTGTTGTTGCAAAGGCTGTAAACCTCAACCGTCTCCTTGAGATCCTCATACTGTCCTTGGTTGTTTCATCATTGTTTTCGATTTGGTAAATCTCAACTATTCCCTTGAAGTTCTCGTGTTGTTCCTGGTGTTCCAGCATCTGCGACTGTGTTTTGCCAGTTTTGAACAGTTGCTGATCGTGCTGTGTCAGCATCTGCAAAGTATAGTTCTGCCAGCTTCAGACGGTTACTGCTCCCACTAGGCAATTGTTGTTTCAGCCATTGCACAATGAGGTTTTACCCGCTTTAGGCAGTTGTTGTTTTTGGTGTTGCAGCAACTGCACAGTTGTTGTTTCTAGTGTTTCAGCAACTGTGAATTATAATTCTGCAGACTCTAAATAGTTTCAACAATTGTCAGCGACTTAGTCAACTTCCAAAGGTTAATTATAAAGATAACATGAATATGTGTTGAATAATTAAACATATAGCAATGAGGAGAGTTACTTCATACCTTTGGAATAATTAGGTCAAAATTTTATCAAGGGTTTCAACTTATGGGCTAAAGAGTGTAACATAATGACAAAATACAAGGTCAAAAGTAGACAATATGGAGTCCTAACATCCCCCCCAACTGAAAGGGTTGCATGTCCTCATGCAACGTTTACTTTGAATCTGAGTCAGAATACTGGGATGAAGAGTGTAAGTTGCTGATACAGTAGCTAAAGAAGGTGTTATCAGACCTATTTCTGAACCCATAGACACTCTGTAATTGCTGCCATGCTGCCACCTCCTCCTTTTTGGTCAGTTTATAATGAGCCTTATATTGCTGACCAGGTAACCACAAGAGAGGGAAATGAAAACGGTAACCAATCCACCTTTCAGCACACTGTTCCATACATCTGACATAATAAGGTATGCGTGAAATTGCTACCTGAAGATTGAGGGGATTGTAAGGATGATATTCCTGTCTCTCTTTCGGACAATGTTCCCAAAATAAATTGTTTGCTTTGATGGCCAGCGCTCCCTTTGTTTTCACATAATGTTGGCAGTCCTGCAAGATTGCTGCTTGTAGTTTCCTCATGTGATCAACCATCCCTGGTTTACTCATATTTTGTTGATGTTGTGCAATGAAGGTGGTTGCATTCTGTGGTTCATTTCGAATCCAGAGAAGGCAGTTCTGCTCATTGTGTGTTGCTGACATAAAAGCATTTTTCCAAGTAAGTTGATTGGCTAGGAAAGAGATGAAGGCTCTTAGTTGTATATCACCAACAATAGGGAGTATATTCATCACTCTATCTTCAGGAATGGCCTCATTGTGAAGATAGAGTTCACAGAGCAAGTTTTGATCATTATTTAGTGCTTCTATGAATGTTTCAATAAATTGATCAAGTGTAGCAACTTGGTAGGGTCTTCCATCTCTGGTTGCCTTTGTTTGTAAGAACGCTAAGTGTTCTCTCAAAAACACTGCATAATTAAAACAGGGTTTTCTTGTAGCCAGTAACCTTTGGACCAAATCGAATATATAGGACAACCTAGCTTTTAATTTCTTATTTTCTTTATGTTGAGCTTGAGATTGTTCAAGTGCATCCCAATTTTTGTATGCATAGCTGAACCAGATTGACTTTTGCTACTGGAATTCCTTCCCTTGTGAAAGCTCATATTCTGTTCTCCATGTGTCTTTTAGTTCTTGAAAACTAGAGGTCTCAGTGTGAGCATTACTAACACAGGGGGGTTCAGTCTGTGTATAGGCATCAGTAAAAGATTTATGTTCTATACTAGTTTGGGTAGGCCGGGGTGGTTCTATGTCCTCCTCTACAATTCTTGAAGAACCTGCTGGTTCTTGTGTAACAATAGGTTGTTTTGTTTCTTCTTCTGCAACTCTTGGAGAACTTGCTGGTTCTTGTGTAATAGTAGGTTGTTCTGTTTTGATTACAACAGCAAAAGGCTATGGATTAGCTCTAGCCATTGGAACCTGAACTATCTTGTATCCTGCTTGAGTGTAAAGCTCACCACACTCACTGCACATATATTCATTGTATTGACTCTTTTCGGTTACAGACACTACTCGTGCTAGGATGTGGAGATTGTATTCATTTTGATAGGCTTCTTTAACCATTATTATCTCCTGCTGATAATCCTTAATTTGAGATTTTAGAAACGCAATTTCTTCCTGCAGGGAGGCTATGGTAGGCGGAGCTCGTGTAACTATAGTTTCTAGTGGAGGAAGGGATCGTTGTTCCGCATCCATTTGATCATTTGCATCTGCAACAGGTGGTTCTTGTGTGTCACCTGTTGGGTTGGTGGCTGGTTCTTGTGTAACAACCACTCGCCCAATATCACCTTGGGTGTCTACTTTGGATTTTTCGACAGCTGGTTCTTGTGTAACAACTGCCTCAGAAAATAATGTCACAAAACTATCAATGCTCTGCATCTCAGCCCCAGAGGGTGAGGAAGGGGAATGCTCAGGAATGGTTGGAATGCGGGATCTTAGGATGATGGGTGGAGAACTGGGGATAATGAGGCTAGTGGGTTTAACTGCTACAGATGACCATGTTCGTCACCTCGGTAAAGAAGTAGGAAAATCAGTAATTTTGATTTTTCGGCCACTTTCCTTCAGAATGGGGGAACTATCAGGAATAGCAGCTGCTTTGACTAAAGCCCTGGTTCTTCTCCTTTCTGGTGGAGTTTCAGTTTTCTGCTGCTTTTTCTTTTAAGAAAGGTGATGGGAGTATTATCATCGGAGTCATCAGTGGGGATATGAAGCATGGGGGTGGATGGTTGAGCTTCATTGGGGGATGGGGTCCTCTGCAGGGGTGTTTCTGCTGCTAATTGTTGAGGAATTTCCTGGGATATTTGCTCTGATTGTTGGGGAATTTCCTCTACTTGCTGAGGATTTTCTTCTATTTGCTGGAGAGGATTAATGAGGGGGGGTGGGTGATTTAGAGCAAAGCCTCTATTTATTAGGAGTTGGGCTAAGAAATGATGTTTCAGGGAAAGGAGCGGATGCTTTGCTTTTACAGTATAACATGACATATTTTTTAGACAACCCAATAGATAATAGGACATGTTTATTAACTGACCATGCCTCAAATGATTTAGCAAAATGAATTCATGTTGGTAAATTACCTGGTAACGATCTTCACAAGTCAAATATTGCTTAACAAACTCCGCAACCTTTGGCCATGGTGGGGGCAGTGACTGAAGTGTGACCCCTCTGCCTTTGACTTCCACATGCTCGCCTGGTAGGAGAAAGTCTTGCTGCGCATTCAGACTAAGATGTTTTCTACTAAATCAGCGCGTGCCATTGGTTGGTAACCCGGAAACTTGGGCTACGACTTCTTCTGTTACTGGAATTTGCACTCCCTGGACAATGGAAAATCCTTCTCTTAAGTTGCATGCGAACTCCAAAACTTGTTGTGTATTGAAATCTGGAAGTTTTCTAAAATAGTCTACCCATCCTGCTTGCAGGAAAATTTGGTAAGCCTCTGGGTAGAGTTCTAGTAGTGCTATTGTGCCAGGTTCATGTGTAATCAGATTTCCCCCCATAGTTGCTTGTTTAGTGAAAATACACAATGAAGAGCCGAGTTGCCAAGTTTGAGACAGAGTAAACCGTTACAAATGAGGATATGACACGACGAGGTGACTTTTAGATACTACCGCAAGGACTAAGGATGGCGGTGATTGACGTGTTATGCAATAATTACAATGTTTTAGTAATCCCCCCAAAGCTACGGCTGAATGATCTGATTGGTAGTACAATGATTTCGGCAGTCGTATCAACATCTCCACATTAACTATAATTTAATATCCACACTTAAACATGCGTACCTTTACATTTACCTTTAGTTGCGCGCCAAAAAGTCTTATCTTATCTTTTGCTAGACCAATAATGATTACAAAGGGTCTAAAAGTGTGAAAATACAGGCGATTTTTATTACTGACAGGAAGTAGTAGTGAAGAAATGTAATTATCAGAGTGCATGGCTGGTTCCTTTAATGAGGAATGATATGTTCCATCAGAATAATAGTTCATTTTTCGGGGATAAAAAAAATGGAGAAATTGGTGCTTTCTTAGTAAAAATGAGAAAAATTGGTGTTAAGCACTGAAACTAGTGTTACAGCATCGGGAAGTGGTGTTGCAGTAACAGGAGTTGGTACTGCAGCAACGGGAAGTGTTGTTGCGGCAATGGGAAATGGTGTTGCGGCAACGGGAAGTGGTGTTGCAGCAACGGGAAGTGGTGTTGCAGCAACGGGAAGTGGTGTTGCAACAACGAGACTTGGTGTTACAGCAACGGGACATAATGAAAGACTGATTTATGGTTCGAAAAACGTTCCCAAGCTGCAAAGTGATTCTTTTGGAATTTTTATTCTCAGCCACCTTCCGAAACTAAGATCTGCAAAATAATTAATTGTAATATGGCAACCCTTGGCAGGGATTATTAGTTGAGAAATTTGATCTAAAAATAAATAAATAAACAAAAATTTAAGTGCCTTGAGGGACAACAGGTTCCCCCAAAAAAACATAATGTATTTCTGCCATGCAAGTAGCTTTGAAATCCTCTTTAGAAACAGGCCATTGATACAAACGGAGTCGATACCCATTCACTAATAATGGTGTTCTACTATCACCAATCGTTAGGATTCTGACTGTTCCATTTGGAAAAACAACATCTACTTCATAAGGTCCTAGCCACCTTGTTCTTAATTTACCTTGAAAATTTTCAAAACGAGAGTCATACAATAAAGCCCAATTACATTTCTGGAACTGCTTTTGCTTAATGGTTTTGTCGTGCCACCTGGTTCTTTGTTGCTGGATCATGGTTGTTTGATGGATGGCATCCAACATCTTCTCGTCCAATTCCTGAAGCTGTTGCAACCTAGCTGTCTATGCATCAGTCAAGTCAAGGTTAACAACTAAAGCAGTCCTTAAGGTTTTGATTTCAAACTCCATAGGGAAAACAACATTTTTACCAAAAACTAATTCATAAGGTGAAAAGCCCGTAGTGTTCCTCCAAGTAGTTCTATAAGCCCATAGTGCTTCAGGCAACCTTTAAAACCAGTCCCTCCTATTTTCCTTTATTGTTTTTTGTCAAAATGGCTTCTATGACTTTATTGGTGCTTTCCACCTGCCCATTTGCCTGGGGGTGATAAGCTATAGTCATTTTATGCTTAATATGGTATCTCTGAAGTGTATCTTTGAAGCCATGAGAGTTAAAAGGAGGTCCCCCATCAGTGACTAGTTCCCTAGGCAATCCAAACCTAACAAAGATCTCTTCAAATAAAAATGTTAATACTGATTCTTCATTAGTCTTAAGGAGTGCCTTAGCTTCTACCCACTTAGTCATATAATCCGTGCAAACTAGTATATAAACTTTTTGATTGGATGGAGGGTTAATGGGACCTATAAAATCTAGTGCCCGTCTTTCAAAAGGTTCAAGAATTACCTGGGGATTGAGTGGCATTTCATCCCTGTGATTAGGCTGGCCCATTCTTTGACAGCTATCACAGGCCCTAACATATTTCCTTGCATCCTTGAAGAGTGAGGGCTAGTAGTAACCCATTCTGAGAACCTTGTGTGCTGTTCTTTTGTCTGCAAAATGCCCTCCATAAGGGCCATCGTGGCAGGCTTTCAATACATCATAAATTTGATCTTCACCAATGCACCTCCGGATTTCCTAATCGAGTCTTGTGTGAAAAAGGCACCCGCTTGTCCAGATGTACCTAGCGCTTTGCTGAATGATCTTCCTTTTTTCTCTATGCGATAGGTGTGATGGTAGTTTCCCTGTAACTAAATAGTTGGCAATGTCTGCATACCAAGGTGAGTGAGCAGATACTGCAAATAAATACTCGTTAGGAAAAGAATCATCTACTGGAATACTTTCATTAGTCTTTAACCGAGAAAGGAAATCAGCAACTACATTTTCTTTTCTTGGTTGATCTACAATTGTGATATCAAATTCCTGTAATAACGATAACCATCTGGTAACTCGAGCATTTGTAACTGATTTGTTCATTAAATATTTAATGGTCGAGTGATCAATATGCACAAAAGTAGTGCAACCAGTAATATAATGCTGAAACTTATTGATAGCATAAATCACTGCTAGGAATTCCTTCTCAGTAACTGTATAATTAAGTTCAGCAAGGGTCATATTTTTACTAATAAAATAAATAGCATAGGGAAGACTATTTTCTTCTTGACCCAAGACAGCTCCAATTGCAGTATCTGAGGCATTAGAGGATATATGAAAGGGGAGTGCCCAATCAAGTCCTCTCAAAATGGGAGTTGTAGACAACTGATGTTTAAGTTCATTAAATGCTTTTTCACAGTCATCAGTCTACTTAAATTCAGCGTTTTTCGTTAGTAACACAAACAGAGGAGAAGTTATTTTAGAAAAATTCTTGACAAATCTTCTATAATATCCAGCATGTCCTAAGAAGCTTCTCACATCAGTTTGTTTTTTAGGGATAGGGAGAGTCTGAATTACCTGTATTTTAGCTGGATCGACTTGAATTCCTAGGAATGAGATGAAGTGACCCAATACAATACCTTGATTCATCACCATATGGCATTTTTCAGTACTTAAGGCAAGGTGTGCTTCTATACATCTCTTAAGTACTTTTTCAAGGTTCTGTAATGCATCCTCAAAAGTCACGCCATAAGGAGTAAATTCCTCCATAAATATTTCTAAGGAACCATTTAGCATATCAGAAAAAAATCCCTATCACTGTTCTTTAAAATGTTGTTGGGGCAATACATAGCCCAAATGGAAGAACCCTATAGGCAAAGGTCCCCCATCGGCTAGTGAAAGTGGTCTTGTCCTGATCTTGGGGTGCAATCTTGATCTGATTATATCCGTTAAATCCATCCAAAAACGAAAAGAATTTCTTACCTTCCAAGTTATCTAATACCTGATCAATGAATGGTAAAGGGAAATGGTCTTTCTGGGTGGCTTTATTTAGAGCTCTATAATCCACACATACTTCCATTTCCCATTTTTCTTGGGTACAATTACTAGTGGAGAAACCCATTCACTATCAGATATAGGATATATAAATCCTGCATTCAACAATTTTTGAAGTTCTTCCTTCACAATTTCCCTTAATTTCAGGAGAAATCCCCTTCATATCTATGTAATCCCATGTGAATGCTTCTTTATTTTCACGGAGTAGCTTCATTAACTGCTGTTTTTCATCTGTTAGGTTAGGATTTATATTTAATGTTTTTCCATGCTCGATTTCTACTGTTATACTTTTGGAGGAGCTGCCAGCTAATGTCTGAGGTAGATTTTCAGTTTTAAGGTTTTGCTGGGATTCAGATTCCAAGATTGCAGTGAAGTGATTATGTATTTCTGGACTGACCGAAGAAGGTTCAGAAATAAAGTTGTTGATTAATTCATCTTCGGTTGAGTCTTTGAAAGTTAAAGCTTGTCCGACAGTCAAAATAGGTTGGGTTTCCTCATCCTCATAATCTAACCATACAGAATTGTCATTATTAATCATGGGTGTGGCATGAGGATAAAGAGTAAGTTGTTTGGTTTCCTACCCATTAGAGATTGTCATTGATCCAGATCTATAGCTGATGAAGGCATCTGCTGTAGCTAGCCAATGTCTTCCTAAAATCAGTGGATGAACCCCCAACTTTGTTTTAGTTTGTAACACAACAAAATCGGCTGGGTAATTCCAAGATTCTATGGAAATTACCAGGTCTTCAATGACTCCTTTAGGTTTAATTGTAGAGCGGTCATCCAGCTCTAGAATGGTTGGGGTTTCCCTAATTAAATTTTTTAACTGCAGTAATTGTGTTGTTTCAAGTGTCATAATGTTTATTGCAGCACCCAGATCTACTAGAACTTTAGAGACAAAGGTTTTACCAACCTGAACTGTTACTGTAGGGTGACCAGGGTCACCATATTTCACAGGGGGTTCTTTTTCTGTCATCAAAGCAGTCAGTTCTCCCATCACATGGACTGTGAGGGGTTCCTTAGCTTTTCTTCCAGGCTTTTTAATACAGATATCCCTAACAGTTGTAGTATAAATAGGAACATCTCTCAGTGCTTGAAATAGCGGAACTTTGACATATAAATTCTGCAGTTCTCCTAAAAGGTTAAAAGCAGGTGGCTCAAGTGTTTTGGTAAGAGCCAGACGTTCAGGGAAGGGCGGCTCTGCTGTTTGAGCAGTCTTGTTAGAAGATGATTCAACTGTTTCATCATTATTGTTAGATGACTTTTCTTTTCTAGTTTCCTCTTTATCAGAGTCAGTAATATCATCAATGATGGGTTCAACTATTCTCCCAGAATGTAAATGGATATCATTGCATTGCATAGGGGAAACAGGTTGATTTTGAATATCAATTACCTGTAGAGATTTATTATTATTTGGGTTGGGGTTAGGTTGTACAGGCAGCTAAGGTCTGATTGTCTGGTTATTCGGTGGAGCGTTAGATGGTAAGGAAAGAGATTGTTGGTGCTGAGGAAATGGAATCTATTGGGTTGTCTAGTTTGGGTTCCATTGATTAAAATAAGATTGTTGTAGAGTCCAAGGATTCCACATGGTAGGATCAACAAAAGGAGGATTTGGTTGCTGCATGGGTGGAAAATGCATTGGATTGAAGGGTGGGTATTGCATTTGATTCATGGGTGGGTAATTTGTTTGAAAAGGAGAGTGATTATTCCATCAACTAAATGATGTGTTAGAATTCATACCTTGTCTTTGTGGTTGCCATTGCCTCCTCTGTGTCATCAGGTACACTGCTTCAGCTTCCCCTTCAATTGATTGTAGTGTTGCCTTTATTCCTGGCAAAGAAGGGCATTGTTGAGTCTCATGGTCCTTTTCACAAATAGTGCAAATTGCTACCCTGTCCAATGGGCATTCCCTCAGTGGGTGCTTCTCTCTGCATTTAGAACAGAAAATAGCCAGAGCAGCTTCTGCTTCTGCCTGCTTCTTTTTAACCTGCAAGGCATCAATTTGTGAAGCAAAAGAGCTTAACATTTTAGTTTTAAATTCTTCAAGCAAGTTACCTATTTCAGCTCGTGTTGCTCCTCCACTTGCTGATTTCTGGACTCTTGAGTATATACTGTCCCTGCTTTTTGGTCTGCTTGCCACTCCTCTGGAACATCTCATACAAAGGTTGACAATCTCATCAAATGGTTCTTTGGAAATATTCCCTTTTCCAAGCATATTTAGCATGTCCAAGCAGTCATCTCGTACCCCTTTTAGTAGTATTGTTTTCAGAATATCCTTATAGTCGAATGATCAAATCGCTGCAGATTATACTGCAGTCTTTCTACAAATTCCTCCAGATTCTCATCCTCCTTCTGAACCATTTTAAACAATTCTTCCTTCTTTTCTCTTGTTCGGCAGTAATCCTGATATTTGGCCAGAAAACTTTCTTTCATCTGATCCCAAGTAGTGATTACCTGAGCTCCTAAGCTCATAAACCACCTTAATGCATTCCCTTTCAATGTTGCTGGAAACTGTTTTAATTTCTGAGCAAGAGTTACATAATCATAACTCCTACATAGTATATCAAATTCAAAGAGGAACTCATCAGGGTCTTCAGAGGATAACCCATGAAAATTAGGTAGTGTTGCAGGTGGAATGTTCTTCATAGGGGTTGTTCCTCTTGGGAGATCCCCAATAGGAAACTCCAGGGTGGAGAGTGAGTTTTCTCCCCTTCCTTCCGCTCTGTTATCCTCCATTGGTCTTTTTCCTGAATCGCTTGCTCTATCTTCAGTATCTTTTGTTTCTTCAGGTTCTTCTACCAGTTCCTCAACGTGCTCTGGTGTTTCCAGCTTCCTTTCATGTCCTAGTACTTCCTCCGCTTGGTGATCTGTTTGGGAGGAATGCTAGATCTGAGGCCTTCGGGAACTTGTCCTCTGGGATGTCTCGACTTTTGAAATAATCTCGTCAATGAAAGTTTTTCTTCCTCCTCCTGTGCCTTTGCCACCTGTAAAGTTAGATTTCCTGTGTCCTCTCATGCACCTGTTATTCTAAAGGAAAATCATTAATGCCTTTAAAATCTCTAGTCGCCTTCCCCGACAACGGTGCCAAAATGTTGGTTGCTCGAATTGTTTATTAATTAAACAGTCGAGTACCACATTAAATTGTCAACCCGAGAAAGTCCTTTTGTTTCAAAGGTGACCTCGTACTGTATGCACTCAATTCTAAAAGCATTAAAGGGTGTAGTATAAACAAATCTACTTTATATCAAATGCTTACTCTGTGTTACAGCAACTATGATCTATTGTAGAAATGAAATGAAAATAGTTAACTAAAGGTAACAAATCTGCAGAAAGAAATGATGGTTGTTTTGTAATAGAGGACTAGGACCCTATCCTTAGAGTAAGGATGTTCAACACCTACCCCTATAACCAATTTGCCAATGCACACTGCAAATCCTAATCACCGGTGACACACTCTTTCACAGTGCCAATCTATTAAGAAAACAGAGTATCAGCAAAAGGAAAATATCAGAAGCATTGCTAGAGATACACAGAATTCACACACACACTTAACAGAAAAGAAATGGGTGAATCTTGTGAAGAAGGTGGGCCCTTTCCCTCTCACAAGATTCCCCGGAACACAGATGCTAAGTTAAAATGCTCAGAACAGTGCTTTATTCATCTGCGAAAATGTCAAATCACAATAAGGATTCAGACTTGCTCTGCACTACAATACTTCTGTTACAACTGGTTCTCCCCCCCTTCTCTAATGTAGATGTCCCCTCTTTATAGAGGAGACATCTATTACAATAGATTGTCATTATTCATTCAGTTTGACCCTTTTGTACAAAAATAGGAAATCAATTCCTGTTACAACATGCTGTTACAACAGTGTGTAACTTTGTCATCCTTCATTAATCGGATCCTTTTGCTGTTGCAAAGCTGGTAAACCTCAATCATCTCCTTGAGATCGTACTGTCCTTGGCTGTTTCATCATTGTTGTCGATTTGGTAAATCTCAACTGTTCCCTTGAAGTTCTCATGCTGTTCTTGGTGTTCCAGCATCTGCGACTGTGTTTTGCCAGTTTTGGACAGTTGCTAATCGTGCTGTGTCAGCATCTGCAAAGTATAGTTCTGCCAGCTTCAGACGGTTACTGCTCCCGCTAGGCAATTGTTGTTTCAGCCATTGCACAATGAGGTTTTACCCGCTTAATTCAGTTGTTGTTTATAGTGTTGCAGCAACTGCACAATTGTTGTTTCTAGTGTTTCAGCAACTGTGAATTATAATTCTACAGACTCTGAACAGTTTCGACAATTGTAAGCGACTTAGTCAACTTCCAAAGATTAATTATAAAGATAACATGAATATGTGTTGAATAATCAAACATATAGCAATGAAGAGATTTACTTCATACCTTTGGAATAAGTAGGTCAAAATGTTGTCAAGGGTTTCAACTTATGGGCTAAACAGGGTAACATAATGACAAAATACAAGGTCAAAAGTAGACAATATGGAGTCCTAACAGACATGATCATGAGACATTATTTTATTCTCTTCTTTGGTTTGGCCCACACAGATTTGAGGCAAGTTCAGAGATATTGGTTGGCACAAGTTCCAAATTCTAGGGTCTGAATCAAGCATCTCTATTTTTATGATTTTGGGTCTTAGCCGCAGGCATGTCATGGAGAAATTTTGACTAAAGCCTTTCAGCTGCATGCATGAAACATGTTCCCTATGACTGGAGCCTAAAGGTTGAATTTTTTAGTTGACCAAAGTTTTTGCCCGTTGACCGCAAAGTTCAACAATTAACCTCAGTCAGTAATAATTGATCACAGGCTTATTAATCAACGTTTTGGATTATTGGAATTGTTGGATTCATCTCATGGATATTGCCTGATTTTTTTGTTGGATAGGTTTATGATTGAAGATATGGATCATTGAACTTTCTTTCACTCAATCATTCAATGACAATCTAATAAGAAGAAGAATTTGAAAGGGTTTTCCCCATAGTGGGTTTTGCCCTGGTTTCTGACCAATACTAGTGTCTCTATGTGTTAATGTTTTTCTTCTATTATTCCTTTATGTTCCACTCCATTGATGATGATGTCATTCTTTCTATATAATTGCATATGCTGCTAAATAATGTTGTAAATCTGAATAATGTTATGATGTTATTGGGTGATTTCTATATGTAAATGATGAGATGCAATTATTGTTGGAAATAATACTGAGAGGGGGGGTGAATCAGTATTATCAGATCAATAATTTAATTTTCAAAACTGATTTGTATATGCTACTTTAGCTTACTGAACTAACGTGTATACGCAACTGTACTTAATGCAACCAGCGTATATGCAGAGATATTTTGATTTACCCAAATTATCATGCATTGAACCTTAACCAGTATATCACGAATTCATTATACAGTGTAGTAAAAATAGAATAAAGCATCACACATAAGCAACACACCTGAACACCAAGATATAAGGTGGAAACCCAATGTGGGTGAAAACCACCTGTTGTTGTCGTCTCTGTCTTCTTTTAATAATAAGAAAATTATGTTGACAATTTTTGTACTAGTGCAGTCTTATACCAATATGCAGGCTTCTACCTGTAGAAGGCTACAACCTTCTCTTTTCTTCCAGGGACCACGTTTCATAAATTTTCAGAACTGGATCCATGAACAACATCATTTAATCATTAAAGATATTTGCATCAACCAATCTCCTTTTGAACCAACCACAACTGAATCGATCAATCACATTGACAACCTATCAATTTGATCATTCAAAATGTTGTCACCAGAATACAATAACCAGAACCCAAGCCAGAACCCAGAACACTGCAACAGCAACCAGAAGTAACTAAAACATATTTTATAAAGTATATGCTTCTTCCATGTGTCGAACTTACATGCATATGTGCTTTCCTCAAAGCGAACCAACGTACAAATCTCAAAATCAAATTTATGATGTATACACTGCTTTGATATGCAGAACCAGCGTGTATATGCTTCTTTTCTAAAGCGAACCTGCGTACAAATCTGTAAATGATGATTTAAACATTACAACTATTCCAGACTTCAATCATACCCAGATCATCATATTTACAGACTACAACATGCGCCAGTTATTCAGATACATGATCAAACCACTTAAAGATAATTCACTTCAATCCTTAAGATCCTGATACATCATTAGATCTTATCCTTCATCAAACGCTAAGGTTCATCCTTGGTTCAGATCAAGCACAACACCATAAGCTAATAACTTGCATATTAGATCTCACACTTCATCAGATATTCGATACTTGCGCACCCTGGCCTAATGATCTTCTCCTCCCTTTATATTTTTAGGCCTTTCTCAATACCATGGACCAAAACCACTTAGGACCAATACCTTGGACCAAATACCTAGGGTAAATACCTCGGACCAGATACCTTGGACCAATACCACGGATCAAAATACCATGGACCAAATACTTCAGACAAAAAATTTAGTTTTCCAAGGTATACACGCTTTTCCTTCTGTGAAAGTGTGTGTGTATGTATACACGACTTGTATACAGTGAACTTGCGTGTATATGCAGCTTGGTCAATGGTGAACCTGCGTATACCTCTCTTTATTCATTCTATAAAGACTGATCTATACTTATTTGTTGTTTTTCTGCTATATTGTGATCTTTCATTTGAGTGAGTTGCCTTTTGAACTGATTCCTTGAAGCTACCCTACATTTTATCACTTTTGTAAACACTACTGTCATGCATTTTGTCACATCTGATATCTCTTCTGTAGGTTCATCTAGTTACCATATACAAGTGAGTTGTTCTGCTACCAGTGGCTTTCCATCAAGTACAATGCATACATCATAATGCCAACAATTATCAAAACAAAGAATAATATAGCCCTAAAGAAAAATTAACGCAAAGAACCCAATTCCCCAAGCACAAAAATTGCCACAACTGCAACCAAGATCTAAACACCAAAAAAACAAAGGACTTATAACAAATACACAAACATAAATGAAAGCGTACCTGAATTCCAAGAAATGACACATAGGACAACAACCTACACTGCTGATAGGGGCCATTGCTTACAGTCGTAGAGCTAAGCCTGAGAAGGAGGCATGTTGAGAAAACCAAGCATGCTCTGGGGTCCTAGATAAACGTATGGGAGCCTACCAGAACACAAGCTCTTCCATAAAATCCCTTCGTTGTTCTTTGCTGCCGTTCAACTCCCAGAGAAAGCCCTATGGGTAGTTGCTATTCGAATTTTCCACCCCACACACACTATTCATCTCCTAGTTCGTAACAACCTTCCAAATGTGACTGAGCAACATCATAACAATACCTGCCACCTCTAGAGACTTCCAAGGCCATACACACATCGATTAATGCCCATTAAGACAAAGAGCATGCATTTCACGTGGAAGATGGGGGAAGCGACGAGGCTATTTTGTCCATTGATTGTTCACCCCCATCGGGGGAATTATTTTCTTCATATATTAGCTTGGATATAACGGCCACATCTCCTGTATTTAGGTAAGATGAACTCAAATTTGAGTCCCAAGTCGTTGCTACATCTTGAGGTATTTTTGTGGTGCCCCAATTCACCATCCAGTCTGCCACCTTGTTGCCAACTCTCATGGAGTGAGTTGTGATGACATGTGGGAAACTGTCAATCAATGATTTTATCCACCCTACTTGTGTCTCCAGTATCCAATTGTGCACTAGCTTAGATGGGGGAGATCCATCTACTATCTTTTAAGTCATCCAAGATCTAAATCTTTTGGAAGCTTAGTATTTGAGCAAGGAGGAGGATCAATACCAATTAGCTTAGCAACATTGTTTTTTGTTACTCCACAATAACCTGCAAAAATTCCCACTCGGGATCCAAAGCAATTGCAAAGAATCATGCCAAAACCTGTTGGTCTTGGATTACCTTTTGAGGCCCCATCAAGATTTATTTTGATAAAACCCAAAGGGGGTTTTGTAAAGAGAGACAACGATCAAGTGATGATGTCTCTTGTAGCTAGGGAGGGTTGGGACGTGATCTCTAGAGACAAATTGAGAGAGGAGAGAATATGTAATTTACTTTGATCAACTTTCCAATCATCTTCCTCCCATTTCTCTGACATAATGGTTTCACAGAGAAGGAAACCTAGTACTAGGATCCATGATCTATTGGCAATTGGTTTCTTGAATCGGGATCGCCTCCAATTATCTAATATTGTTAGTAGGTCGTCCTGTGCCCGATCTATCGGTGTAATTAGAATATATATATATATTAGGAACTATAAGTTAAATATATTATCAAAAAAATCATATAATAAAATTAGTATAAATTTATCTTTAATAAAACCACAGTTCATTTTGGGGTTTAATATTTGAAAATTTGAATTCTGCTTCCTTGTTCCTGATTTCTTATCTAATGTGGTTGTGCTAGTGGTATATGCCTATCGGTGTATATCAACCACATTATTAATGTGGTTGTGCTAGTGTTAATGTATGTGATATTATCAACATGGATCCTAACTACTCACACTATTTATGATTGGCTAATTTTATAATTAAATATTAAATAAGTATTAAATCTAATTATTAATTTTAATTTAATAATTTAAATTTTAAAAATATATATTTGTATATATTAAATTTAAGAAAATTAAAGAATTTATTCATAAAATATTAAGTAATAGTTTAAATAATAAATTGTTGGTTCGTTGATTCAGTTTCAGGTAAGATTGTGACCTTTTGTTGTTTAAAATGCATTTTTGAATGCATGAATGCATTTAGCACCCTGAAAAACTTTTTGGGCACTCATGATTCTAAGAAATCTATGTAGAATTTCGATAAATGAAAAGGGTCATTTAGTCCATTAGTTAGACTATGCTAAAAACTAATAGTCAAACTTAATCAAGCATAAGCGAGTCTATATTGGAATAAAGCTTTTAGAATTTTAATTTAATAATCAATAAATATTAATTAGATGGTAGAGATTTAAACTTCATGGAATATTTTTAATAGTAGTTAGGATAGAGAATTCAAATTCATTTCAGGGTTGAGATTTATCTCAAATGTAATATGCCCTTTTTTATTTTCAATTTAATAATAAAAAACATCATATGCACAAATAACATTAAACTACTATTATTTATTGTTGTTTTACTATGTTTTTCCTTAAATGTATATATCTTTAATTCATATATTGATTCTTTTCATAATAATTAATAATAATAATTTAAAATAAAATCATAATTTAGTTAGAATCTATTACGAAGTGATTCTTATTCACATTTATCAACTAATTTAATTTATCTGGCCATGCTAGTTTTATGATTAATAAAAAAATTATAATGAATTAGATGTGTGACATTCTTATTAAAATGATGTACTGCTTATTTTCTTTTTTTGAAGTTAGGCACTTTGCATTACGTCAAATGGGTATTACACAAACCAAAAAATTTCTAGTATTTGTTTCCATGAAGGGAAACAAAACCAGTAACATAAGTTCAGAGTCTTGAGGTTGTTAAGAACTCATCTAACTGGAGCATCTTGTAATTAAAAACTTAAAAAACAGGTTGGTTTTCCTAGACCTTGACATACATCAACTTGCGAAGACACAAAATACTACTAGTGTTGCAAGCAAAAAAAACTAGTGACTCATAAACACTATGGGGTAGGATATTCAAGCATCCACACTAGCTCATCACTAGTCTCATTTGAAGAGAAGGAGATGTTGGTTGATCTTCTGGATAGAATAGTCAGCGTGCGCTCAATATTGTCAATTTTTTCCTCCACCTTTTCCAATCTAATAGAATTTTCCCGCTGAGTCCTCTAGTACCTTCCTATGCCACTTGCAACGCACTAAGAGATGCAACCCCCTTTCATGTGAGATGACATCATATCAAGGTAGGGGGGAATGCTTGCTCCTGGGTACCCTCCTTAGGGGATAAGGTCCTTCATAGCCAAATCTTGAAGATGAGTTAGAATTGTATTCTAGAATGTCCTCACTCTAGTCAAAGTCAATGGGATGAGTTATTATGCTGAGGCCAAAATTGGCTAGCCTGTCAACCAACTTGTTTCCTTATCTACGGACATAAGGGAGGAGGGGAGTTGTGATTTTTTCCAATATTTTTGTAGTATTACCTATTCTTCCTACCTATAACTCTGAGAGACTTTGGAATGATTTGATCCACATCGGATTTTGCAGAAGATATTGATAATGGTCTTGGAATGTCCTTCAATAATGAGCTTGTGAAATTGTTTCCGGACAACAATTGAAATACCCTTCTCTAGGGTCCATATTTCAACAATATTATTAGTGTTGAAGCTTGTGCACTTGTATAAACATGTAGAATGTACCCATTATCATTGTGAAAGACTCCACCATAACCAGCTTGACCTACATTTCCTTTTGAGGCCTTGTTGAAGCTAAGTTTGATGAAATCCTCTAGAGGAGAGGACTAGAAGGAAGGTCTAAAACAAAAGAAATTAGGGAAAATAGAGTTTTCCACAAGGAATAGAGGGATATACCCATTTGTTTAGAATGATTTTTTCAAGTCAATTATGATTCCTAATCTTTGGAGGACAAAGGAAGAGAAGAAATTGTTCCCTTATTTAATTTAAGATAGATTGCTAAATAAAGTTTGTGAACGCCCTAATATTTTTAAATCTTCATCCATCCTTCCAAATATCCGATAGGATGAATCTATGGATTAGTTTTCATTCTATTTTGAAAATGGGATTAGTAAATGGGGAGTCACACCAAAATTATAGTGGAGATGAATTATTTTGTGTTATGTTGGTTTGTTGAAGGAGCATAGCAAGGTGGTCCCAGGAAGAAGCAGAGAAGCTGCAGTTGCAGCTGTTGAGAAAATGATTGACATTTTCTGAATTGGATAAATAGAGAAGACATAGAAAGGGGACCTAAAAACCATGACTTTGAAGCTTGTGTCATGTTAATGTTTTGTTCCATAATAGAATCCATACGAAAAAGTGATTTTGGGCCAATGTTTGAGATTCCATATTTGATGCAATTTTCCTTGATCATTCTCATTATTTTTTCTTGTAAGAAGACTACAAGCTTAAAAGAGGTTAAAATTTCCTGAAGGATGATGACCCCAATGAAGAATATGATTCTCCTCTTGAACCATAATTATTTTTTTTTCTAATTCTTTGTTGATATTTTTTTTTTTGGGAGGGAGACTCAATCCATTCCTCTCATGACTTCCAATTGTAACATTAGGAAGTGCAGGGGGTGAGTCCTAGTAACGTAAGACAAAGATTTGGCCCCTAGAGATGAGGGAGTCCTAGTTAGGTGAAGTTGTTCATTATGAGTTAATGTTCGCCACTAATACCATGATTCATCTCAAAAGAGTGCACTATCCCCATTTATTATTTCCCAAAAATTATACTCCTTGACAATATGTTTGTTGTTCCAAGTAGCATTCTAGATATGAGAACCCCTAGCGTTTCATGTCATTTTGATGAGCTAAGATTCCTAAGTATTGGGATAATATTTACTTTTCTACATTTTTATCCATAAATCCTCTAAGTTGATCCATTTCCACCAAGTTTTAACAGTTAAGTATCTGCTAAATATATTTGAATCACGAAGGCCGAGGCCTCCTTTTTTTGGATGATAGATTTTGTCCCATGCAAATAGAGACCATTTTTGGTGTCTTTTGGTGCCCCCACAAAGGAAGTTGCAATAAATATTTCTCATCCTTTTTAGGAAGGCTTTGAGGGTTTCCATTGCTAAGAGGAGATATGTGTGGAGGGACTGAGCAATAGATTTGAGCAAGATTAAGCGACTAGCTAGATTGAGTGATATGAAAGTCCAATAAGAAAGTTTGGCTTCAAATTTAATGATAATATTTTCCAGTACCTTTTTTCTGAGAGGATTCCCAGTTAGAGGGGCTCCCAAGGATTTAGATGGAAGAGAGATCTATTGAAAACCAAGAAAATGAGATAAGTGAATTTTGAGAACTAGCGTGGTATTAAAAAATAAGATTTGATATTTTTCCATTTTAATGGAGGTTCTTGTAGCATTATAGAAGTATTGAATGGTGTTTTTAATGGTAGTGGCTTCTTTTATAGCGGGTATGCCCACGAGAAGAGTATCCGCCACAAACTATTGGTGTGAAGAAGAGAGATCATGGGAATCAAAAGGAAGACCATTTAACTGGCTAGGTTGTAGGACCAAGTTGATATGTTTTCCAATCCCTTTAGCCATGAGGAGAAATATATAATGGGAAATGGGTCTCCTTACTTGATACTCCTTTAGGGGACAAAAATGGGATAAGGAAACCCATTAGCCAGTATGGAGAAGAAAATGAGGGCAAGCACCCAATGAATCAAAACCCAAAAGCAGTGAGCATGTGAAAAATAATTTGTCAACTCAATTTTCCAAATTCCTTTGAAATACCAAGTTAAATGAGCATACCTTGAGATTTATTGGAATTAAGCAAGTGAATGTGTTCATGGGCTAGTATTATGTTGTCCATAATTTATCTTCCTTCCACATAACTAGTTCTCTCAGGAGGGATATGTGAGGGGAGAATGGGTTTGAGTTGGTTTGCAATACATTTGGAGATGATTTTATAGATAACATTACATATGGTAATAAGCCTTAAATATGAAGGAGAACCATTGTGGGATGTTTTAGGAATAAGAGATATAAAGGTAACATTAAGGGTTGTTAAGATAAAGGAAGATCATCGAGAGTCTTCTACTACTTTCCAAACATTATACTCGATAATTTTCTAGCAATCTTGATAGAAATCGGTGGTAAATCCATCAAGACTTGGGGACTTGCATTTAGGAATTTCCATTATAGTTTCTTCCACTTCCTGCATGGTGATTTCCTACAAAAGGAGATCATTTTGTTCCCTTATTACAAGATTTGGAATGTGCTCTGTTATTTTCCTAATAGTAGGCCTTATGTCTGGATCTGTTTCTATGAGTGTGGCTCATAAATGATTCATTAGTTCTTGGGATACTTCATCATGGCTTTCCACTTTTTGGTGATTGGGTTTTTGATGCTTGATATTATATTACTTTTCCTATAGTTGATCATGGATATGTGGAAGAATTTAGTGCTTTTTCCCCTCCTTAAGTGATTGTACTTGGGATTTTGTTTCCAGAGGATTTCCTCTTTCTTTAATCCTTCCTCCAACCAAAGGTGAGTGATTTCTTATTAATGTTTCATTTCCTAAGATCTACCATTTGATATGAGTCACGATATTTGATTTTTAATTTTTATGTAGTGATGATATTTGATTTTGAATGACTTGGGTGGAAAATATTGGAATTTTAAGGTTTTTTGTAGTCTTCACATATAGTTTTATGTCATGGTTGAAAAGTATTAGAAGTTTAGACCTAAAAAATGGTGTTATAGTTATCATAACTTTCCAATTTAGGGTTTTTTTCATGTTCTTTATACAAGAAAATTGATTTTCAGGATTAGAGTTCTCATTTTAAGAAGTTATAATTAAGTTGGTAACTTTGTTAATGTTGTCCCATGGACTTTTCTTATAAAAATAATTGATGTTCCAAAGGAACTATTTGATGGTGTGAATGGTCCAATTTTGAATTTTGACTCCACATGTATTAAGATATTTTACTATCCCAAAAATCATCATTAATAAAATTGAACCTTTGACCTAACCTCCAAAATCCTTTAAATATTAAATAGATGTTAATTAATTTAAATTTTATAGTTGAAAATTAAATAAAAATATGATCTAACTTCCAGAGAGAGAGAGAGAGAGACTTGTTAACAATGAGATCTATGATTTATCCAAAATGCCGATTACCAATTATACATGGCTATACATCTACTAAAAGAAACTAATTTACTGAAAGTTAAACACATAAGCCCAAAGGATGTGGGTTTGTTAGAAATATTGAGAGGAGCGGTGAATTCTTATTTCACTTAATATTAATTTATTTCAGAGTATTAAATATCAATTCCCCAAATAAAATAAGATAATTAGCAACACATCACATCACATGAATAATAAACAAGAAATTTTTAGGTGGATACCCTTCTAGGAGAAAGACTATTGAACACTATTAATATCTTTCTTGAAAATTATATCAATGGGAAGATCCAAATTCAAAGATTCTTCAGTAACATTTGGAAGGAAGATCCAACCTAATGGTTTTATTACCTCCAACTGAAAAGATGCACCAACACCATGCTTTTACCAACTCCAACTAGAAGGATGCTCCAACACCCTATTTTTATCAGCTCTAAGTGAAAGGATGATCCAACACCCTGGTTTTATTAGCTCCTACTGAAAGGATGCCCCAACACCCTAGTATTATCAGCTCTAACTAAAATGATTCCCCAACACCCTAGTTTTATGAGCTCCAACTTTCCATAACACCACCCTACCACCCTAAAGTGTTTTCAAGCTCCAACCTGGAGGAGACTTCAATCTTCGCTTTGCACCACCTTTCCACCCTAAATATAAAAGATAGAAGAATAATATAATGTGGGACTTCATATTAGGGATAATGACCCACTTACAATAATATAAAAATAATACCTATCAATTTTATTCTCAATACATTCTCAAATCATAGATAATATGCAATGGTGTGCCAATCAACAAACTTTGTCAAACTATCAATATGTTACCATGTTATCACTTTAGAAATCAAGATTTAAGGATTGCTTCTTGTATATGGTTGTAAGTATTCTATCGAAATATTTTCTCAATATTCAACTTAAGTATACAAATTGAATTAGATACATACCTCAATTAGGTCTATTATCTGCTACTAATTTTCTTTAGATTTAATCAAGAATCCCTCCCTTGTAGATGAATCTAATTAATACTTAACTTCTACTACAAGTTTGAACCAAGAATATTCTTCTCATTATCCCTTCAAACTGTGATGCAATGCTTTCCTTTAATTGATCTAAATAGGTCTAAGATTGGCCCAAAGAACACTTTAAATAGCCCTTACAATATATCAAAATTTGAGGTCTAAATTTGTCCTCTTTTGTTTCCCAAGGAGAGATTTTTCATGCCTCCAAAATAGGTTTGAATTGATGCTACCTCCACAACAAATTTGGATCCAAAATTAACTTCACATCTTCCACTTATATTGGCCTTGAATCAATACTTAGATCAACCCTTAATACAATGAATGGATTCTGGATACTTTGCCTCAGGCCTGCCTGGAATCTACCTTCTTTTCTAGCCAAAGATTAGTTCAAATCCATCCTCAGACACAACCCTAAAATTTCCTCAGTAGACCTTAGATAAGGTCCAAATGTTTCCTTGGAAAGGGGCTAAATTAATCTTGAAAAATAGTCTTAGATCATACCTCATGAAGATTGAAAAATAAGCCTCAGAATTAGTGCAAAAAATCCCTTAGACAAGGCCTTAGGAACGTTGAAATTGAGCCTTAGTACAATGCGCAAATATCCTCAGATGGGGCCTCAAGAAGGAAAAAATTAAGCCTCAAATGACTCCAAATTTTCCTCATAATTTTCACCATAAAGTAGCTTGAATAGATCTACAAATATGCCTTGAAGAATTCTTCAACCAATCCAGTGAAGAATTAATATACATAAAGATAAACCAATAATCCCAAAGACACTCAAAAAATTTAGCCTACTCCTCTTATTTGTGTTACTACTATGGCCTCAGGGTACATAATGCATGAGAGAATGATGCCTCTTGTAGAGAGTTAATCCCTTGATTTATAAAATAAGGTGGGGGTCTAGAAGGGGGGTCGACTATCCCTCAAACCATGAAGCTAACCTAAAACAAAATCCAATTTTTTAACTGATCCAACCTAATTCATAAGCTTCAAAATTCACAATTTCATATTTATTTTTATCCTAACCTTTAACCATCTATCAAAGCCGATTTATCCAATATTATTTCCACTTATGGAGGGCCAACATGGTCAACATACAACCATATAATTTAATCAATATTTTCTTGAATATTAATGTCAAAATTTGACAAATCATAAGGCTGCTTTTAATATGTCATTTATGTTACACCATAACCACATATGCAGGGCTCCAATTTTGATGAGGCATATCTCCTCAACTGTGAAGAGTTGTGAGGCATGCCACTTATTCTTAGAAATGACATGATCAGTACTATCATCCTATGATGATATTGCTTGCAATGTCATTGATTTTCCCATTCAATTTTCTCATCAATTGTTGGGCTTCTTCTAGTTGTTGCTTGGGTTGACATCAATGACAACCAATTTCCAACATGGTTAACATCAATTATCAGAGGATGTTACTGGAGCCAGATATTGGGTGCTTTTGTCTGTTGGAGCTAGAGGCTTAAGGCCACATTATAGGTGACCTTTTATGTGAGCCAAGTGAGTGTCAAGGCTAACTAATCAAGAGCACTAGTGGTGTTTGACTTGTTGGATTTCATTAAGGCATGTTATAATTTGATTGCAATCGTCATACTTTTCTTTGAGGAGGATTGCCTAGGAGTGTCTTCATTTGCTAGTGGAAAGTGATTAAATTGAGATACTAGCTTTGCCTTCTGCTAGTATGGCCAGGGTATAGAACCCAAATAGTTATTTCACTTTGAATTTCAGATTCAGAGTAGGCTTGATGATCATTAGTGGTTAAGGCTTCTAACTGATGAATTTCCTCTTGGATTTTTGGAAAATGGCTGCAACTTTTTAAGCATGTGTTTGAGATTAAGGTCTTCCTAAAGGCCTTGACCTCCATACCTTGGAGAAGAGATCATATGCTGATAGGGCATAACACTGAAAGGAAAGAAACCAGTGAGGAAAAATGAAAGAAACTTGGATAAAGTCATAGAAAACTTAATGCTTGGAATCTAGGTTGGAATAGGAATGGTATTGTCTAACAATGGTAGGGGAGGGGAATACAAAGAGTAGCTCTTGGAAGGGTCTATCAACCATGAAACCCAAGGCATGCTAATTAATGTTCACACCACCAAGATGCTATGCAAACCATAAACCAAATTCCACCATGGAAATATAAAAAGACTAAAAATTCAATGGAGATCGGACATAGAAACATTTACCCCATGAAAACTGGCCCATTAGGCATTGAGGTGCTACAGGTGATATGTGTTTCTTCTCCAGACACCATCCACTCCAACTCTGACCCCCACTGCGACTACTTCCAAAATCCTAGGGCTCACTACCACTGCAACTGCCTCCAAGTTCCAAACTTGAATTATTGAAACAATGGATGTATTATGAAGGCTAGCCTTTGGGGGACCGGCACCTCCATGTGCCAGAACTTCCACCAAACTAGTGTTGTAGTGGAAATATGCCACCCGTGGCTGGGAAACACCACTGAAATTGAAAAATAACATAGTCGTGACAAAAGGGACAAGATTTCATGATGAGAATGAGATTTTCCATCTTGATGTAGAGGGATGTGAAGATGCTTTACATGTGTGAGTGTATTGGATGGGATAGCCACACCACCCCCCTCTTAAATACAATGAGAGGTGGTGAGATGACATACTTCCCTTGTTAATTAGCATTGTTTCTAACACCTTGATAGGTAGGAAGCTTATAAATAAGTATTAAATAATTAATAAATTTAAATTTTATAATTAAACAATTAAAAAACTAAATTAATAAATTTATTATTTTATAATTATTATTATTTTGGTAATTTCAACTTTATTGAGGCTACATCATGGTCATGACCAAGAATAACTCTAGAATAGGGTGAGGAAATAAATTGGTGACTTAACATATAGGAGTGCCTTAAAAACACACCCGATTACCGTTTATCCAAGACTCCATGGAAAATTTTATAATTAGACATTAAACAAATATATTTTATGATGATGATGATGATGGTGGTGGTTAACGTCCGCTGAGACCAAATAATGATCTATAGGACCTAAAAAGACAAATTATTTATTTTGATTTAAGATTTTATTCCTATGCTCAAAAAGCTTGGAGAGAAGCCTCCCGAGCTCAATATAATTTTGGCATTGTAAAAGGCTAGGAAGGTCAGTATTGTAACAAAGGTTGTGAAATTGAGATCTAATGTGGTTGTATGCAGGGCACTCTAAGAGGAAGTGGTTTTCATCCTCGATGCTCCTATTCGCACAAATATGGTAGATCCTTTCTATCCATGGTGTTTTAGGAACTACCCAGCGGCCAGTTTCACAGCTCATGAGAATTTGTTCTAATCTTTGCTATATTAATTTTCTTCTTTGAGCTAGTTAAAATAGAGAGATACTTTTGATCTTCAAGGGTGGGGTTGATGACCTCCTTATAATAACTTAATTTTCTTTTAGACGCTAAATCTTTCTCACACCACAATTTTTCTTTGAACTTAGAAGTAACAATATCTTTAATGTTATTTATGTTTTGCAAAGCATCGTTCTCATTGATCTCCCAATAGTTTAACCAGGCCCTTGTGTCCTTATGCCATCCTCGGTTAAGCCTTAGGTGATTTTGGCTGGAATTTAAAGCTAGCTTAGGAAGTCTATGATTGTCTATGTTATTGAGCTTGTGCTTATACATCAGAAACCTGAGCATAGCTAGGCTCTCAATAGAAGAAAGACCTGCTTCTATAAGGAGAATAGGATATGGCGTATTACTTTTAATTTTCAGATTATAAGTTATAAAACGCTTCTGGATTTGCTCAATCTTCCGCCATGATTCTCTGGAGATGCTGCAGCCCCAAACTTCACATCCATATAAGATAACAGGAGTGACTAAAGTTTCAAAGAGGAACTTCTTTTTATCCCACATTACGAGGTTTGCTGTTTTACAGTTATTTTCAAGACCAAAATAAGCTTTCCATCCCCCATTGATCCTTTTCTCAATGCTATGGTTCCAATTGAGCTTGTGATGGATATCAATTCCTAGGTACTTGTAAGAATACACATCCTCCAAGTTATTATTGTCATACGTAAAATTAGCGCAAGTGTCCTTCTTAGATTTGATAATCATAACTTTTGTTTTGTCTGTGTTAACAGTCATACCCGTGGTAGAGCAGAAATCCTTAAGAAGCTTGAGTTGCTTATCAAGATCAGAAGGGCACCTTGCCAAAAGAACAATATCGTCAGCATAGAGAAGAAGGATAATAACTATCCCAGCTAAGATTGTGCCACCACATCCTGCTTCTTCTAAATAACCTTCGAGCTTATCGATGTAAATGCCAAATAGAGTATGGGAGAGGGGGCAACCTTGTTTAACTCCGATGTTACACTTAATATCTTTTGACCACCCCTCATTGTTCTTTAGCTTGGCAATTACATTCTCGTAAAGCCTTATAGCAGCAGCTTTTAACTCAAGAGGAACCTTTAGCTCATCTAACCTCTTCCAAAGGTTATATCTAGGAACCATATCGAAAGCCTTTCTAAAATCTACAAAGCAGCAAAATAAATTGGATTTATCATTACGACATTCCTCCGCAATGATCCTTAGTGTAACAAGGTGGTCTGTTGTTGAGTGATGTCTTCTGAAACCTGCTTGGCCTTTAGCCCGCTTACCTTCACTTTCAAGCCATATGCTTAACTTTTTTTCCAGAATACTACCATATAATTTGGCTAAGAGAGGGCTGATCATAATTGTTCGATAATTAGAAGGGTTATTTGTATCTCCACTTTTAAAAATAGGGATAACGAGGCTCTCAGTCCAAGGTTTAGGGAACCCTTGCTTAATAGCTTGATTGAAAAGCTTGTATATGTGGGGGATGAGGACAGGGCCCCCAATTTTTAAGATTTCTGCCTGGTAACCTTCAATCTCCTTAGCTTTCCCATTCGTGAGGCGATTAACCCCAAACTTAATGTCTTCTAAAGAGAAGACTTCTTTCGTTGTGAGCAGTCTATCCAAATTATCCGTGACATTAGGAGATTCATAAAGCTTTTTAAGATAAGAATTCCAATCGTGAAGAGCAATTTTATTATTATCCTTAGTCTTCCTAGTCAGAATCTGCCTCCAAAATTTCTTAGGAGCTACCTTAGAGAGGTGTAAGAGATACTCCTGTCTTTGACGAGTATACTGCCTCTTTTTCCTTCTAGTTAGGGCTTTGTATATTCTTATCTTGTCCATTTTAAGAGAATCATCAACAGCTTCCTTAATTGCTCTCCTCGCATTTTTACAATCTTTGTCATACCAAGGATTGGTTTTGCTATTTATTTTATTATTTGAGACTTCAATTGAGAACTTTTTAATAGAATATGAGAGGGTTGTGGTGAAATTATGATATAGGTCTTCTATGTTATCTATACTAGATAAAGGAGGCAAATTAGTTTTTAATTCATTTAGAAAGAAGTCCTTTTTATTTTTATCAAATATTAAGTTCTTTTGGTTGTAAGGATTGTTTTCTATGGGAACTCTATGTATGACAAAATTGAGGGTTATAAGTAAAGGCCTATGGTCGGAGTCAGGCTCGTGGTCGTTTAAGATGTCAAAGTTTATCATTTCGTTGTATAAAGGAAGATCGGAGATAACGTAGTCTACCACGCTGCTACCAAGTCCATGGATGCAGGTCATCTTGCTGGAATTGGGCCACTTTTTTAGACCGTTGCAAATTATGAGATCCTGAGCACTACAGAGCTTGATAAGCTCTGATCCAAACAAATTTTCCCCGAGGTCTTCAGAGCTCCTTTTGTACCTACTAGCCAGGGTAGGGTCTTCGTCTAACCAAAGAGGATTAGGATTGGAATGATTGCTTAAAATAATAGCTTGGTTGCTTGAAGTTCGGGCATTGAAATCCCCTATTAAAAGGATATTACCATCATCCTTTAGGCTAGAAATATCGTTCTCTAAGCTATTGTAAGGGTTAGTTTTATCTAGATTCTTCTTCTTATAGAAGTTAGAATTAATGGGGGGGGAAGTAACATATTATTAATGTCTCTGATCTCTATCCAACTAAATTGGTTGTAAGGGTCGTTTTTATAAAGCCTAACATAGGGGGAGATGTTCTTCTTAATGTAACAAGCTATTCCCCCAATGCCTCTACGGGAGGAACGCTTGTTCCACGTAGACCATAGCGTAAAGCCATCTATGTTAGGGACCTTAGATTCTTCGTGCTCCCAAGTTTCAACAAGCAAAATAATATCAACATCATTTGAAATCCAACTTAGCTTGGGGCCTTTGTTCCACGGGAAGCCCCGACAGTTCCAAGAAAGGATCCAGAGCGTGTTTAATTGCTATTGATTACTATCTTTTTGGTTTTTGTCTCGAATAAAGGCTTTTCTATTTCTGATTATTGCCCATTTTCCTTCCTTTCTAGCTTCTTTTACCTTTTGAACCTCTTTTCTTAATTCTGCTTGATCTTCTGGAATGAGATCTTCATTTATGAATATTCTCGTTCCTTTTAGACTTGAGGTTTTACTAAGTATGTTGTGCTTATGATCAGTAGAGCTCACCTTTATGCGGATTAGTCTTCCTTTATTCTCGGTTAATTTCCCCAACCTTGTTGCTTCTGTGAGACACAATGTTTCAATTTGTAATCTATTATGTAATTCTGTCTAGACTAAGGCTAAAGTATCCTCATCTTCTTCCTCGTTTAAACCGAAGATTATAAGGTTTAAGGTCCTTTTGTTATGTTCGTGGTCTAATTCTATTAATTTTTTCATTTCGTCTTTAATTGGTTTAATATCTAACTTATCTACCACATTATTTAGGGTGAGGCGGCTATTAACTTTTTCTTCTAATTCTTTAATCATGTCTTTCATTTTAAGACCCTCTAAAGTATCAGCGTCTCCTTGCTGGGATGGTTGGTTAGTATCTTGGTTTTGTTTTTCTATAATATGTAATCTAGTCTCCATTACCTCCATTTTATTCTCCAGTAGTTCTATTTTATTTTCTATTTGTTTCTGGATAGTGTTTTCAAGAGATGCAAATAAAAATACCATAATTTAAGCCACTCACAAAGATAAGAAAATCAACGTCAATAAATAAAAATACCATAATTTAAACAACCCACAAAAATAAGAAAATCAACATCAATAAATAAAAATGGAAAAGGAAAATGCCCTAATTTGAACCAACTCACACAGAAGGGAAAATCCAAACTCTCCCACTCCGTGGCTATTAATGCACATATGAAACCTAATGTTCCTATAAATGTTAAAATATCTCCACTGTCCCTACGTTGTCGCGAGAAAGGGATAGGACCAAAACAACATATTTAACAATCTAGTTGGACTCGTTAATTACATGGTGATGATTGAAAAAACATGAATATTTATTTAAAAATAAATATAAATATAATAAATAAATAAATAAAATTTATTATATAATATTTTTATAATAAATATTTATTTTTAATAATAATAATATATATATATATTAATTATTATTTTATTTAAAAATGTTCATCATTTATACAGATAAAAATAAAATAATTAAAAATAAAAATAATATATATAATATAATATATATAATTTTTTTGTTACCTAGTTTTTTAGCTAAGTTTAAATGAAACTTATTATAATTTTTTTGAAACAAGTTACGTTTAATTAAAATGAATTCATGAATATAAATTTATAATATTTGGATGTCTTTTGAAATAGTTTATTAGAAAAATGGTTTTCATTGACTGAAATTGCAGATGGCGTTTTCCCTGAATTTAGGCCTCTTAGAGCATGTCGGCCTCATGAGGGTCCCAAATGATTGACATCTTGTCCATGAACATTCGGGGCCTTGGTGCTGATCACAAATTTCTGGCCCTTAAACATCTTTTTGTCTCTTCGAAATCTAAAATGCTTCTTATTCAGGAAACCATGCACGAAAACTCTCAAACCATCTCATACTTCCGGCGAATGCTTCTGGCATGGCATATAGTCGCTTCTAATGTTGAGGGCATGTCTGGGGTTCTAGCTGTTTTATGGGACCCCAAATGGATTACTGCTGCTGCTTTTCAATGCTTTGTTGGCATCCTTATTCTGGCTCATTTCCGGGGATCCACTGACCCCTTCCACATTTTGAATATTTATGCTCCTTATAAAAATCGATTCCCTTTCTGGAATCATTTGCTTTCATCTGAACTACTTGATATAGACTCTTTGATAATTGGCGGAGACTTTAACTGCACATTTTGTAATGACGAAATATGGGGTAATGGCAGAAAATACGATCCTATAGGAAGACACATCCGGGAATCTATATTTCAGAATAATTTCATTGACATCTTGCCTGTTGATCAAGGACCAACCTGGGACAACAGAAGAACGAACAACTCCTACCTGGCGAAGAGGATAGACAGATTTATTTTCCATGAGCAACTGATAGAAAAATAAGGGCCTCCCACTATGAACATCATCCCTTCCTTCATATCTGATCATCGACCCATTACCTTTCAATGGAAAAATGCTGGGCGCAAATTTGGATATCCCTTCAAGTTCAATCGAACTTGGCTTGCTGATGAAAAATTTAATAAATTTATCAATGATACTTGGAAGCAATCTCCCAAGTTGGTTAATGACTCTCCTCGACATTTCATTGATCGCTTGCAATCCCTTCGAATGGAGGTTAAAAAATGGCAAAAAGAGAAAGCGACATCCAATAAAAAAGAGCTAAAGAACATATGCATGGTATTAGAACACTTATCTCTACTTCTTAAAAATCCTTGCATGCCGACTCACATCAGAAATCAAATTTGGGTCTTGGAAAAAAGAAAACAGAAGATTTTAAAAGAAGAAGAAGCCTCGTGGAGGCTCAAAAGTCGCGCAATATGGCTCAGGGAGGGTGATCAAAACACCAAGTTCTTTCACAAGTATGCTAATAAGAGAAGAGAGACTAATGCTATTTAGGAGACCAGGGACGATCATGGAAATTCTCTCTCCACACAGGACACTATCTCTAAGGAGGCTGTGAAATTTTTCAAAAAGGAATACAACGAGGGTTTTGCCTGCAAATTTGAGGACATTCTATGGGGGATAGACCCATATCCCACCATGTTTGATGAAGGACTAAACAATGCTCTTTTTTCTGAGGTTACAGAAGATGAATTATTGGCAACTACGAAAACATTCCAGAAAGACAAGTGCCTCGGGCCGGATGGGTGGACCATCGACTTCTTCATCCATTTATATGAATTATTCAAGGAAGATATCCTCAAGATGGTTGAGGATTCGAGAACTCAGGGCATCATCAATCAGAAGATCTCCTCAACCTATATCACCCTTATTCCAAAGAAAAAGCTCTCATCATATTTTTCAGACTATCGGGCTATCTCATTATGCAACGTATTATACAAGATTATATCTAAGACTATTGCTCTCCATATCAGGAACACTCTATCGCTTCATCTGTCCTCAGAGCAACACGGTTTTCTTAAAGACAGAAATATCTTAGAAGCAGTGGCTCTCACCCAAGAATGCTTACACTCAATGCACTGCAGAAATATTGATGCGGCTCTTTTGAAGATCGACCTAAAAAATGCATACGATTGTGTGAGTTGGGGCTTCATTAGATGCCTTCTGTCCAGGATCTCCCTTGACGTTAAGTGCACTCAATGGATCATGGCCTGTGTGATGGATGTAAATTTTGCTGTCCTCATTTACAGTGTCCCTACTCCTTTTTTCAAGGCAACTAGGGGATTACGTCAGGGCTGCTCCCTATCTCCATTAATCTTCATCCTTGTCATGGAATCTCTGAGCTTACACATAAAGATTGTTGTACGACAAGAGAGATTCAAGCCTCTTCCCATTAGCAAGGAAAATTTCATGTCTCATTCACTCTTTATCGATGATATCCTTGTCAGCCATATTGTGCAGAACTACATGGTTATGTATCTTCGAAATCTTGGAGCGATTTCAAAAATCCACCGACATGTTTATCAACGACTTAAAATCTTCCTTTCATGTCGTTGATGTAAGTGGTGATACAATCACCTTTATTTATGATCTTTTTCACATCAAAGCTCTTCCTATTAAGCAGGGTTTCAAATATCTTGGATTTTACTTGAAACCTGTGAGCTACAAAGTGGCTGGCTGGACATGGATTCTGGACTGATTCTACTCCAAAATATCAACATGGGAATTCAGATGCTTATCTATTCGAGGGCGCGCCATCCTTTCCCAATCCGTGCGGGTTCAAATCATGGTTTATTGGGCTCTCCTTTTCTATATTCCTCCAACTATTATAAACAATTTAAACAGATTGATTGCCAACTTCATTTGGGGTGGACAGAAGGAGAAGATTACATTTCATCTCAGCAAGCTCTCGAAGCTAACTCGGCCAAAAAACATGGGAGGCTGGGGCATATTGGATTTACACTCTTTCAAAAGAGCGCTTCTTTGTAAAACAATGTGGAATATGGTTATGGGGGAGTCCATCTGGAGTAAAAAATTCAGAGCTAAGTATATGGAAGACCATGACATAACTTATTGGATCAGACAACGATCCATTGGGCCCGCAAACGGCTCTTACATTTGGAGGGGCTCTAAAAAGTTGGAGCCATTTTCAAAAAAAAAATTGATTTGGAAATTTCATACATGATCCAACATTATTATTGGTATCGATGATTTCGCTGGTGCAGGTCAAATGATTCATATCTCTCCTCATCTACTGAGATATTTACATGGCAGGGGACATTTCTTTTGGGCCAGTGTAATTAAAAAATGGGTCGATGCCATCCCAATCTGGAAATCTGCCTCGGATTGCAATTGACCGGTGTTCTTGAATCCCAATGGAACGGTATCACTCTCTCCCTACAATCACGTGGTCTTTATCGTTCGACGGATAGGGATTGCATCATTTGGGAAGGTCTCGACAGCTCTTCGGTAGTTCATGCAAGGCATATTTACCTTCAAATTTTACATACAGAAATCGATCCACCAGACTATATCTTTCCGCCTACATTCTGGAAATCTGGATGTCCTCTAAAAATCATCATTTTCGCCTGGCTGGTTTTTCATAACAGGAATCTCACTTGGGAGAATCTCTAGAAGCGCAATTGGTGTGGGCTTGCTATATGCCCCCTCTACAGATTGAACACTGAAAATAATTTACATCTTTTCCTTCAGTGTCCACAGTCCCTGTTGATTTGGCAGCACTTATCTGCACACTTTGGATTCGCCAATGTCATCGCTCCTTCCATCCACGAGGCTTTCAATTTATGGAGTAACATGTGTTGCAAGTGGAGGCCGATCCCTTTGATTACTATCTGGGCCATATGGAAATGGCGCAACCGGATAATTTTCGACTCCAAAAGGGAACCGTTCAAGATTGTCTACGAATCTATTCTTAGTCTAAATGAAGCGCTTAATCGACATCGACAACCCAAAGTCAAACATGGATCGAATCAGCAGACCAACGAAGTCTATGAATATCCCTGTGCTTTCTTTGATGGCGCTTCCCAGCATGACATATGCGTCTGTGGTGTTCTTATAATTCCTGAAGAAGGACAAGCTTTTGAATTACATTGGAACGGAGGACCTGGAACCAACAACAAGGTAGAAATTATGGCTCTGGCCGGTCTCATTTCCTTCTCTGATTTCCTTTCTCTAAAAAACCTTCATATTTTTGGAGACTCCAAAGTCACCATAGACCATGTTCTGTCCAAAAATAGCATAAAAAATATTCACCTTTCTGGTTGGTTGAACAGGCTTGAGGATTTGTGGCAATACAGGATGGACTACTCAATCTCCCACATCGTTAGGGATAAAAATCAGAGAGCAGATGCTTTGTCAATGCAGGGCCTTTCATCACCAAGTGGATTATGGGGGTTGTAGATTACAGTGGTCAACATCTCCTATCAGATCCATGATTTTTTCATGCTCGGTACATAATTCTCTATTTGTGAAGTCAAATCTGGTATGGACTATACTACCCATCTTTTGTCCTATTATAGTTCGGTTCTACATACATATCAGTGGCACATGGGACTGCTTTTGTGCATTTCTATATGAAGATATGTCCATATTACAATATTTTTCCTCATAGGATACATATATCCTTTCTTCTTGAGATCTTGGTAGTCAAATACTGTATTTTTCTGTTTTTGACAAACATAATATAACTATATCGCTTAAAAAAAGAAAAAAAAGAAAAAGAAAAAGAAAAAGAAGCATTTCAAGATGTATTCCAATTTTAATTTGTCATTGAATTAAAATTCGAATTTAGTCGCACAAGCAGTTTGAAAAATAAATAATTAATTCATCTTGAGTTAATTAGTTGGTGAAAATCAAACATGAAGTCTTCGTGAAGACATGCAATAGTTATCCCTTTGATTGAGGAAGTTATCCCTTAATTAAGGAGATAAGGATGAGTTGTATTTGAGTTGTAATTAGTTAGCTCAGTTAACTGAGTTAAGTCCAGTTAAATTAGTTCCAAACAGTTTGTGGAACTAATTATGAGTTCAGTTAGTTAATGCATACATGCATGCAACTAGTGTTCTCCAGATAACTGAATATCCTCTCATAAATAACTCATGCATGTCAGTTCAGACAAAGACCCAGTTGAGAGTAAAGGCAGGGACAATGTACTATCAGTTGCTAGAATATTCCCATGAGAATATCTCTTGCATGTAGAAGGAATTCATTCCTTGAGGATTGCATAGTTACTACAAAGGTTAGAGCAGTGTGTGAGGTGAGAATCACACAGGTGGCAGCTGGAGGACCCAAGAGAAACTGCGCAAGGAAATAGGAGGCTTGGAGGACTGAAGGAAGGCATATGTGTTGTCTATTTTGTCTATGAGCAGCAGTGACAGATTGTACTAAGAGCTAGATAGCTTGAGCGCTAAAGCTTTGTGTAATCCTGAAATATTTCCACTTGTATGATAATACAAATAGCGGGGTCTTTAGCTGAGGCTTTCCCCAGAGTATTCTTCTATGTTTCATGTGTGATTGAATCTTCTTCTCTGTTATATGTTTTCTGTTTGATCTTGCTCAAATCGATTAAGCTTCCGCAAGTTTGATAGTAGAAATAGATTAAGTATTTTGCTTTAGTACATTGCATAATCAGATTAAACTACAGTGAGAATTTCTACATGGTATCGGAGCAAAGGTGATCAAATCGAAGAACAATATACAAAGAAGGGAGAAGTTCGAAGTTTGAAGTTCTTGATTGTAGGTACAAAATCGATTTCTTATCACATCTCAAAGTTCACCAATGGCGTTCAATGGCTTGAGACTTGAGTATGCCCTGGATGGCAGCTCGAATTACATAGCATGGAAGGATCACATGGATTAGGTATTAGAAGACAATGATTTGAAGGACTTCATTGGTCAAGAAGTCCCCAAGCCAACAACAACTAATTCCCAAGAATTGGCGGAATGGAAGAAACGTGTGGCAAGAGCGAGGAGGATTCTTCTAGAGCGAGTTCGAGACCATATTGTCTCGAGTCTCCATGGGAAGGAGACTTCGTTTTCAATGTGGAAGACATTGAAGGATCTATATCAGAACAACAACGACTAGAGGAAGCTGGCGATGAAGGACAAGCTTCAGAAAATCAAGTGTGAAAAGGGTGACACGATCTCTACATATCTGAACAAGCTCACCACCTGCAGAGATGAGATTGGAAGTGTAGGAATCATGACAACTGATGATTATATGGTGAGTCTTGCTCTCCTCGGTCTTCTTAAGAGCTGGTATAGCTACCAGGACTCAGTGAATGGAAGAGAGAAACTGCTAGATTGGGAATGACTGTGGTCAAATCTGATGCAAGAGGAGATCAGGAGAAGCACCAGAGATGGTTCTTCATCTAAGCATAATGATGAAGAAAATCTAGCCTTAGCAAGTAAGGTGTGGAAAGGGAAAGGGAAGGCTTCCCATTCCAAATTGAGTTCCTTCCATGGTGGGAAGAAAATTGACAAATCTAAAGTGAGATGCTCTAATTGTCATGAGGTGGGCCATTATGCAACTATTGTCCATTGAAGAAATCCAAGAAGGGATCCTCGAAAGGATCAGATGGTGAGGCACTGGCCTCGGGTTTTACCCTCATCGCATGCATGGTTTCAATAATGGGGTGTTGTGTTTGATACCTAGACAGTGGAGTCTCATTCCACATGATCGACGATAAGAGTTTATTTAGTACCTTGGAGGAGAAAGACCTCCAGATACGCATCGAGATGGGCGATGATGGAAAGTACTGTGTTTCAGGTGAAGGTACAGTTGTGTTTCAGAGGGAGCATGGAGTTCCTCTCACCCTGAATGATGTAAATTATGTGCCTGAACTGAAGAAAAACTTGGTATCGGTTGCAATGTTGGAAGACAAAGGCTATGATGTAGTCTTCAATAAAGGAAAGGCATTCCTGAGACACATAGCCACGGGTCAGACCAAGAGGATTGGGATTCGAGTGAAGAATATCTACAAGATGGAGTTAGATGACTATGCTGCATTGAGTTCTAGAGCAGAATTGGTGCAAAGCCAAGATATTGGCAAGTTACGGCATAGAAGGTTGGGCCACTTGCATCATGGGGCCTTGAAGATAATGCAACAAATTTCTAACGGACTTCCTAAAGGTAAACTTGAGCAAGTGGACACATGCAAAGTTTGTACCTTGGGTAAGTATGCAAAATCTTCCTTTCATGATTGAGACATTTGAGCTGAAGCAATCTTGGAGCGAGTTCATACAGATGTGTGTGGACCATTCTCGACAGCCTCCACCACTAAAAAAAGGTACTATGTGATTTTCATTGATGATTTTTCTCGTAGATGCTGGATCTATTTCATGCAGAAGAAGGATCAAACGTTCTCAAGGTTTTGTGAGTTCAAAGCCTTGGTTGAGAAAGAATCAGGAAAGAAGATCAGGGCCTTGTGAAGCGACAATGGTGGAGAGTATGTCTCTCAAGAGTTTAAGGATTTCTATGATGTAGAAGGAATTAAACGGGAGTTGACGACACCTCATAACCCATAGCAGAATGGGGTGTCCGAGAGGAAGAACAGAATGAATGTGGGAGTAGCTCGGGCAATGCTGCATGACCAAGGCCTACCACTTCATTTGTGGGCTAAGGCATGCAAAACAACGTTTTACCTGCAGAATAGAAGCCCACATCGCATACTTGGGATGAAGACACCAGAGGAATCTTTCTCCGTGAAGAGACCAAATGTGAGTCACTTTAGGATCTTTGGCTCATCGGTTTATTGGCATGTGACCAAGGATGCCCGAAAGAAACTTGAGCTGACAACTGAGTTGGGGATGCTTTTGGGGTACACTAATACTCCCCACAACTATCAAGTGTATTTACCTACCAATCAGACGATAGTGGTTCACAAAGATCTTAAGTTCAATGAGCTGAAGGCCATGCGAATTCCCCTTGAGAGGGAGCTCAAGTTGCAGGCAGAGGAGGAACTTTTGGTTCATAAGGAGGAGGAGCCTTAGACTGATGCAGAGTAGCTGCATGTAGAGGTTCCAGGAGTGCAGACATCTACTCATGCAGAGTCTTCCAGAGAGGGGCGGAAACGCACAAGGGAGGTTGACAGATTACTGATGGATGCGAAAGAGAATGTGGGAGAGCCATCTTCTTAGCGCAGACAGAGGAGGTCACCTGCGCGGTACACTGGTTACATGGTCCTTGTTGGGGAATATGTAGAGATCGAACCATCTTCCTTTGAAGAAGCAGTGCAACAGCCAGTTTGGGTTGATGCTATGGTGGAGCAATATGACTCCATAGTTTGGAACAGTGTTTGGGATGTTGTTCCAAGACCGGAGAACAAGTTAGTTGTGAGTCCCCGTTGGCTTTACAAGGTAAAGCATGTTGTTGATGGTAGTGTGGAGAAACATAAGGCAAGGTTTGTTGCCCGTGGTTTCTCACAGGTCGAGGGGATCGACTATGATGAGACTTTTTCTCCTGTAGCAAGGCACTCATTTATCAAATCGATGTTGGCACTATCAGCACAGATGGGCTGGAAGATCCATCAGATGGATGTGAAGATTGCATTCCTTAATGGAAAGATTAAGGAAGAGGTGTACATAGAGCAGCCATAAGGATTTGAGGCCTTCGATCGTGAGTTGCATGTGTGTCGACTCAAGAGAGCTTTGTACGACCTGAAGCAAGCACCTCGTGCTTGGTACACCAAGATCAACAACTACTTCACCAGGTTGGGCTCCACAAAGAGTGAAGCGGATGCGAACTTGTACCACATCATGGTGGAAGGTAAGCAGTTGATCATTGTTCTTTATGTTGATGATCTGAAATTGACAGGTGATGATTAGTTGATCATGTCTTGCAAGGAGGACCTTGCAAGAGAGTTCGAGATGAAAGACATGGGTCTCATGCACTACTTTTTAGGCATGGAAGTATGGCAGAAGGATGGGTAAGTGTTTGTGTCTCAAGGAAAGTATGCCAATGAGATACTCAAGAGATTCCACATGGAGAAGTGCAAACCCATGCAGACTCTTCTAGCTAAGTAATTAGAGGAAGGAGGATGCTACTTCAGGTGAAGTAGTAGAGGCTACTGTGTATCAACATCTTGTGGGTTCATTGATGTATTTAGTGAAAACACGACCAGATTTGTGCTTTGCGGTGAACCAGCTAAGTCAAGCTATGGTTCAGCCTACCAAGCTGTTTTGGAAGGTAGTGAAGCATGTTTTGAGATACCACAGAAGCACATCTCAATTTGGATTATGGTACAAACAGTCAGAGGGAGTGAAGCTACAGGGCTTCACAAATGCAGATTGGGCAGGGAGTCTATCATATTGGAAGAGCACATCAAGAGGAATTTTCAACCTTGGTTCAGTTGCAGTTTCTTGGTACACTAGGAAATAGAGGTCAGTTGCACTCAGCTCAGCAGAGGCTGAATACATTGTTGCAAGTTAGGCAGCATGTGAGGCCATTTGGATGCAAAAAAATCTAGTTGGTTTGTTTGATCAGAGGATGGATCCAACTGTGATCTATTGTGATAATTAGAGTTGTATCAAACTCTCTAAGCATCCATTATTTCATGATAGGTCCAGACATATCGACATTCGGTATCATCATCTCAGAGACTGTGTGGCGAGGAGGATCATGTTGTTGCAGTATATTTTGACCGAGGAGCAAGATGTTGACATTTTGACTAAGGCATTGTCAAAGTGTAAATTCAAGTTCCACAGAGATAGGATCGGGGTGGCAGATAATCCCTTTCTTTTTGAGAGGGAGTGTTGAAAATAGCAACAAGAAATGCTAAAAATAGAAGTGCTATAAATAGCATTGTTATAGATATCATTTCAGGATATATTCCAATTTAAATTTCATTGAATTAAAATTCGAATTTAGTCTCACCAACAGTTTGAAAAATAATTAATTAATTCATCTTGAGTTAATTAGTTGGTGAAAATCAAACATGAAGTCTTTATGAATACATGCAACAATTATCCTTTTGATTGAGGAAGTTATCCCTTAATTAAGGAGATAAGGATGAGTTGTATTTGAGTTGTAATTAGTTAGCTCAGTTAACTGAGTTAAGTCCAGTTAAATTAGTTCTAAACAATTTGTGGAACTAATTGTGAGTTCAGTCAATTAATGCATGCATGAACGCAACTAGTGTTCTCTAGATAATTGAATATCCTCTCATAAATAACTCATGCATTTCAGTTCAGACAAAGACCCAGTTGAGATTAAAGGTAGGGATAGTGTACTACCAGTTGCCGGAATATTCCCATGAGAATATCTCTTGCATATAGAAGGAATTCATTCCTTGAGGATTGCGTAGTTACTACAGAGGTCAGAGTAGTGTGTGAGGTGAGAATTACACAGGTGGCAGCTGGAGGACCCAGGAGAAACTGCGCAAGTAAATAGGAGGCTTGGAGGACTAAAGGAAGGCATATGTGTTGTCTATTTTGTATATGAGCAACAATGAGGGATTGTACTGAGAGCTAGATAGCTTAAGAGCTAAAGCTTTATGTAATCCTAAGATATTTCCACTTGTATGATAACACAGATAGTAGGGTTTTTAGCTGAGGCTTTCCCGAGAATATTCTTCTACGTTTCATGTGTGATTGAATCTTCTTCTCTGTTATATGTTTTATGTTTGATCTTGCTCAAATCGATTAAGCTTCCGCAAGTTTGATAGTAGAAGTAGATTAAGTATTTTGCTTTAGTAAATTGCATAATCAGATTAATCTACAGTGAGAATTTCTACAATTTAAACTCGAAATCTAATAAAATTAAACCTCACACAAACCAATTAATTTACCCCTTATAAAAACAATTATACAATAAAATTTAAAACCTAATATTATTTGGTTAAGAAAATCAAAACAACTTTCCATTTATATCTAAGAACAAATTTAAATTTAATAATAATTGAAAAATAAAACTAAAATACCACAATTTCACAATATTATTGATAAAGCAATTCTAAAATTCAAAATTCAACATCAATAAATAAAATTGAGAATGGAGAAAATTGCTATAATTTGAAAGAGAGGGGAAAATCCACTCTCCCACTCCAAGCTATCATTACACATAAAACCTAATATTCTCATAAATATTAAAATGTCTTCTCTATCTCTACTTTGTGAAGAAAATGATAAGACCAGAACAAGTAACAAGTGAGAAGACCAAAACACCATATTTAAACAATCCAGGTGGACTACTTATATATTTATATAATGAATATAGTGATTAAAAAACATTACTATTTATTTAAAAAAATATAAATACAATAATAAATGAAGAATTTTTTTATATATAAAAAAATATTCTCAATAAAATTATTTAATAATAATAATAAAAAATAGTTTATTAAATTATATATATATATAATTATATATATATATATAAAAACTAAACCTATCACAACTTTTTACAAGAGTGTTTTTAAAGTCACCACTATATAAAACCAAAAAGCCATCTACAATGCATGGAGAATTATATGTTTCAAAGTTTATCATGATATCATCGTTAAGATCTTAAATAACAATTCCCCATCGTATTAAAACATAAAAAAGTAAACTCTAAAAAAAATAAAAAAGTAATAATAGAAAAGATGGAGTGGAGATTTACATAAAGAAATAAAGGAGTGGAGATTTACAAAAGAAAGTAATGAAACCTCTTCATGGATGTCCTTAATCAACACTTTCACTTTCACTACCATATCTCCTTTGGTTTGAAATTTTCTATTCATATATGTTGTTCTGTTTACTCACTTTATATTTTACTCTCTATAATCCAGATTAAATGAAATTTTCTTGAAATGGTTTGTTATCAATTTCACTTGGACTCCATATCATTTTTAAGTGAATAATCAACCATTAATCAATTTTTTTTTATTTATCAAATTACTAAGATTACATTTCTAAATATCTACATAGATTTAATTCTTTTTTCCACTACACCTTTGAGTAACAATCTTAGGGCCATAATCTTAGGGCTATTAGCTCTATATATTTATTGGAACCAATGTCAATAGTTCCCTTCATATTAATTACATGAGATTATGAAAGGTGAAAAGTGCAGTCAACACTATTATCACGCCAGTTGTTGTGACTTGGGTCATCAAATACCTTAATTGCCGTGACTTGGGCTATCAAATAATCCTTATGCCTTGTACTTTTTATTGTGGTTTTTATGATCAAAATGGAAAGATACTAAACAAAAATAACAAATTTAGCATAAATTTATTACAAAAAAGATGTATTTCAACCTAAATAATTAGAATAACACCAAAATGTTATACTTTTATTACTAGAAGCAATGTCACTTGCCTCTTTGAGGAGGAAACCTCCTAAATTGTAGAGCTTCGACTACAAATTATTTCATAAGATGTATTTTGCACTACTTCTACATCTTTAGATAACACTTTCTACCTCCTAGGAACATTTTAGAGAAGGTACTTTCGAGTAGGTGGAATATTCTAGTAAGCCTTCTTACATTTATTTCTTTCACACTAATACATGGGCCTTATTTACTAGTGATGCCTTCTATACATAGTAAAATACTTATCTACTTATAGGGTTAGGGAGGCTAGGACCCTCATGTACCCTCCCCCTTAAAAGATAACATTGTCCTCAAGGTTGGAGATGAGGTAATTCAATTCCATTCTGATGCAGGTGCATAGGCTGAGCACAAGATAAAAATAATTCAGATGATTGTTGAAAATAATACTAAGAGGGGGGGTGAATCAGTATTATCTAGTTCTTTTAACAAATCTTCCTTATTTACACTTTGAATTATTTTTGCATATCAGTACCATAAAATAATGAGTAAGAAAAACAGACAGTCACATCAAAGAACACCAGATATAAGGTGGAAACCCAATGTGGGTGAAAACCACCTGCTGCAATATGTCTCTATCTTCTTTCAAATTAGAAACTCCTTTTACAATGGTCTGGTACTGGTGCAGTCCTTTACCAGTACGCAGGCTGCAACCTGCAGAGAGCTACAACTCTCTCTCGTTTTCCAGTCTCTCCTGGAAGGGAGCTACAACCCCCTACTTATTTTCTCTCAAGGACCACTTTTCATAAATTTTCAAACTGGATCCATAAACATCAAAAGATCATCAAGTACAAGTAAATCACCCAGTCAACTGCAGTAACCAGATCAACAGTAACAGTAA
>APFE031507386.1:7300-28741 GCA_000404065.3 Pinus taeda
AAGTAAATTTATTTTTTACTATTTTACTATTTATAGCATTATTTTGACCTAAAAATACATTAGAAATGATATTTTTGAGTATTTTTAGGATATTTTTATGTCGAAGTGGGTTTTACGTTGTTTCTTGAATGATGACAGGACTTGGTGCAACTCAACGCAACCGAACGAGCTTCTTTTTAACTTTTTCAAGCTCGGTAAAACATGAGAAAATGTTACTTTACGGTCAGTTTTCATCTCTTTTCCTGACCTTTTAAAGAAGAAAAGATTGCCGAGTTATCCCTCTTGGCTCGTTAAACGTTACTAAGGGGCGGTCGTTTTAAGTTCTTTGGTCGACCGTTAAAACACAAAAGATTACCGGGTTTTTGTCGTTTCAAACTCATTAATGGTTACGAAACGACGTGGTTTTGATCGCTTTTCTACTTTTTCAGGTCGAAATCACTATTCATGAAAAGTACTCCTCGGTCGTAATGATCGGGCAGTTATTTCGGGCATTATTTTATACTTTTTCGGGCCCGAGAGACACAACTTTACGAAAAAGGACATCCCTGGAGTTTCCTTTTCTGTGTCTTTTTCAAACTCTCTAAACATGAAAAAGACTCCGATTTTTACCTGTGTCGGACTCGTTAAACCCTGACGACATTGGACTCGTCATTATGACGAGACTCGAGCTTCTCCTCCCTAGGGCTCGTTAAACTATTACTAGGTTGGATTCGGCCGAAGGTCGAACTTATACCACAGCATATGCTTCCCATAAAGCTTGTTAAAATAATGGGGTACTCGCCAAAATGGTGGGGAAAAAAGAAAATTTGGGAACCATAATTAATTGTCGTGTCGGCAGTATGTCGCTCTTGAACATGGCACTTCTCTGCTTTCGTGTCAGGGTGGGGATATCTCATCTCATTTTTCACTTGCCTCCGTGGGTTTGGGTAATCCTATTTGACCTCTCATCTGCTCATTGCCTCGTCATCATGACCTCTGATCTATCGATGTCAAATACTGTCAATTCCACTGTCGTGCCGCCGATATGTTCAAGAGAAGTTGACCTCTACAAGAAACAACCTATGTCTGATAGTTCATAAATCTTAATTCACAACATTGTCTCTTCCCGTCTCGTGTCGATGATGTGGGAAACATTATGGCCCACCTTCGACGAAGATCACTTGCTGTCGACTTCAGCTCATTATCCAGGAAAGTGACCTAGAGACTCCCTTCCAGTATCTTGGAGCCTGCATGCCTTAATGGCAGGTTCTTCGTGTTCGACGCGAGGTTTTCATCATTGGCCTCCGATCGGATGACTCTACGAGTTTTCGACATCGGCTCACTTATTAACATGCCGTAGATTGTACCTCATCTTCGCGAGATATTTCTTCGCTGTCGACACTACCGAATCAGGCTTAATCCTCACAAGTGTGTCTGCGTAGAATCAGGTCGACTTATAGGATTTGTCGTCTCCCACGAAGGCATCCGTCTGGATCCCCTCAAAGTCGAAGCCATAGTGAATCTCCCTCCCCCTGCTACCTTACAACAATTGCAAAGCTTGCAAGGAAAAGCAATTTTTTTACGTTGTTTCGTTCCGAACTACGCCGAGGTGGCTAAAGGTTTTACACGATTACTTAAAAAGGATGTCCCTTTTCATTGGGATACTGTGGCTCAAGAATATTTTGAGCAACTCAAGGGTCTCCTTGTTTCTGCTCCATTGCTTCGCCCTCCAAACTATCATCGTGACTACACCCTGTATTTAGCTGCCACCGACACCACTATCGGCATGGTTCTTGTTCAAACCGACGACAATGACATTGAGCATGTAATTTATTATCTCAGTCCAAACCTCTTAGATACGGAAACTCGATATGCACATGTCGAGAAGTTGGCGTTAGCCGCCGTTTGCGCTGTCCAAGGTTTCCGTCATTATATTCTGCTGCGCACTACTACAGTGATTTCCGATTGCAACCCCATGACGTATATCTTGTCACGCCAGTTGCTGGGGGGAAAGTACTCAAAGTGGATTGTCATCCTCCAAGAGTTTGACTTGGAGTTCGCTACCGCCAAATCCAAGAAATCACTCGTTTTTGCTGAGTTAATTTGCTCTTTGCCATCTTCTTCTTCGCCCTCTCATACCGAAGATCGCATTCCGGATGAGACTTTGTTTCTCATCAGCACCCTCGAACCCTGGTACGGTGACATACTTATATATTTGCAAACGTCCTCCTTTCGCCAAGGCACTTCCAAAGACGCTCGGCGAAGGATTCGTCATCAATCTCAACCATATCGTATCATTGGGGATACCTTATATCGCCTTGGCGCCGACTCTGTTCTCCGCCGTTGTCTTACTCACGAGGAAGCTGAGAGAGTCTTGAATGACTGCCACTCAGGTGCTTGTGGTGGTCACATGTCCGGATATGCAACCGCTCAAAAAATTCTCCGTGCTGGCTATTTTTGGCCTTCCATCTTCAAGGATTGCATTCTTGCGGTCCGTTCTTGTCATGAGTGCCAAATATTCCAGCGAAAGATGCGAGCACCCCCCGCTCCTTTGCACCCTGTAGTTACCGTCGGCCCTTTTGCCAAATGGGGCATTGATTATGTCACCTGTAACCCTCGCTCGGCCGGGGGGCATGGGTTTATCATCGTTGCCGTCGATTATTTTACTAAATGGGCCGAGGCGATGCCTACATTGAATGAAGACGGTCACACAGCAACGCAATTTTTATTCAACCATGTTATTTCGCGATTCGGCGTCCCTCAAGCCATCGTCACTGATCACGAAAATCATTTCCAGAATCATATGATGACAAAACTGACAACCCAGCTAGGCTTAAAGCACGATAGTTCTACTCCGTACTACCCTCAGTCCAATGGCCAAGTTGAAGCGGTCAACAAGATTTTGGTTACAATGCTTCAGCGTATTGTTGGCATGCACAAGTCTAACTGGAATTTGATGTTGTTCCCTGCTTTGTGGGCTTACCAAACTTCCGTGAAGGATGCCACTGGTTTCACTCCATTTCAACTAGTCTATGGACTAGAGGCTACCCTTCCAATTGAGTGTGAAATCCCTTCATTAAAATTAGCTGTCGAGCTACTTCCCGACACTACCCCATTAGAAGAACGTCTCCTTTATTTGGAGCATTTAGATGAGACTCGTCGCCTAGCTAATTTGGCCATCGAAACACAGAAGAAGCGAGTCGAATCTCACTTTGACCAGACTGTACGTCCACGTTCTTTCAATGAGGGAGACTTAGTTCTGCTATATGATCAGGCAAACGATAAGCTAGGACCAGGAAAGCTCGAATCCATGTGGCTAGGCCCTTATATTGTCAAGAAAGTTTTGGAAAAAGGGGCCTATGAGCTAATTGATTATGAAGGAAACCCTCTCGCACAGCCCCGAAATGGGTTGTATTTGAAAAAGTACTATGCGTGATGCTAGTACGCTTCATTTTGTATATACATGTACTCTAGCAAGTGTGTTGTTTATGTGTGTTAGAATTTTATTAGATTTGATTGTCGCTTATTGTGTCTTTCACTTCTTGTGTAGATGTCTAATACGCCTTATATTGGTTTCGCTGATGGTGCCTGTCGCAGTACTCGTAACTTATCCTCTGTGGCATGGGTGATCTATGATCCTCATGGTGAGCTGATAGATCTTCAAGGTGTCTATTTGGGTCGTACCACGAATAATGTCGCCGAATATTGTGCCGTAATCGAGCTCCTCACTGAAGCAATTAATCTTGGTATTCGGGCATTAGTGGTAAACCTGAATTCTCAACTTGTTGTCCTCTAGCTCAATAGGCGTTATTCCGTCAGAGACCATCATATTCTAAGGTTGTATTTACGTGTAAGATTGTTAGAGAGAAATTTTGAGTTCATTACATATCAGCATATTCCACGACAATTAAACACATTATCTAATGCATTGGCTAATCATGTATTAGATAGACATTTGCGAAATTTGTAAAAATAAACATTATACAACAAGCACATGAAAACAAATAAACAACTGAACATATGTATATATATTATATATAATATATATATAATTGTGAGTCAAAATGTTTGCGCCCACGCGTTACAAAAAATAATACATGTACAAAGTCTATACAGCTGCTGATAGCGTGCTCCTCAAAAAATATGCAAAAAGGAAACCTAGGCGTCTAAACACGGTTATGCTCATGATAGCATGTCACCGCTCGCACCAAACGTCTCAACAGACGATGGACACGAGTAGATACCCCCACCGTGTGCCTGTGATACGCTCTAGGCACGTCCGCCAACCTGCCGTAATCTGGAATACCTCGAGTAAGTGCCTCGAGGTTCTGTACGAGATTATCCTCACCCTCTATCTGAGGGTCCACTGCAGGTTGTGCTCTGCGCACATTGTGAGGCAAGTCAGCTGGTCGCTCTGCACCAACATTTGTATACATATAGACGTTGTAAGAAATAGGCATGTATTAACCAAAAAAAATTAAATACATAAAAACATTAAAAAACAAAGAGTTCTTACCCAGCTCCTCATCCCATTCCTCTTCGTCAGGCAGAGGGAGATCGGGATCTCCAGTGAAATCCGTGCCCGCGTAGGGCCAGTCCTCAATGACGATCATCTGGTGTCGGAGCCAGATAAAGAACTCGGGCTTCCAGGACATCTGTTGGCCCCCTCCTCCTCTGGGCATAAGTTCTGCCCATCGATGCAACCTCGGTTCTCGCAACACTAGGTCTGCCACTATTCCCACTGGTACCCGGAAGATCCGCAGTCGCTCTAGAAAGAAAGTCACCACGATCGACCCATATCTAAACTGTTTGTTTCCATCTCGCTTACACTTGGTAAGCTGCCGTTTAATGTTGGTCGTCACCGCTGTGGCCCAATCAAACAGTGTCGGATGGAGACACTCAGTGGCTAGCAGCAAATGATTCTTGCTGGCCTCATGGGGCGCCTGTACCCCAGCTGCCCGAGTAATGGTGAATAAAATGACTCGTAGTACCAGGTTGGGCACCGTGTTAATATCTACCTTCCTGCTGTTTGCTCCAAACCGTGCCCCAGGACACACTCTTTCCTTCACCTCCTCGATCTTCTCCCCAGAAGGTCGACTACCTGTCAAGATAGGTCGTGCACCCCACCGCGACAATCCAGTGATAAAATAGACATCGGAAACATCCAGCTCCAATGTCTGATCCTTCAGGCGAAATACCTAATCCTCTACATCCCAAGAATCTACTATGAAGCGTAGTAGCTCAGGTTGTGCACGTAGGTATGAAGTGTGGAAGAATTTTTTCAATCCACTGTCTCTTAGAGCATTCATACAGTCATCATCCTCCAATGCCAAGGCATCAACCTCATTATGCTCTCGTTCCTTCCATTCTAGAACCATTTTTGGCAAAACCCTGCAACCAAAGGAAAAATTTCAATTGTTATATCATTATTGAAACATAAATTGAAACAAATTTGCAAATTTAATGGTCGAATTTGGTGAAAAATGAGATCGCGCGGTTGGCGCGACCCCTTTAGGGAAAAATCGCCATTGGCGCGGTCCTGTGCAGGAAACCCGCGCCAATGGCGCAACCCTAAAAATTTGCAAATCCTTTTGCAGGGGGTTGAAATACGGATCAAAAACTTGAAAAATGGAATGAAAACAGAGCTAGGGATGAGGCCTCTTACTTGTTGCAGACGGAAGCTCGAATGGTCTCCTGGATCGATCGTAATCAGCAACTGAACTTTGCACCAAAAACCCTCCAACAGTGAACTCACAAGGTAAAAAGTGAAAAGTAAATTTATTTTTTACTATTTTACTATTTATAGCATTATTTTGACCTAAAAATACATTAGAAATGATATTTTTGAGTATTTTTAGAATATTTTTATGTCGAAGTGGGTTTTACGCTGTTTCTTGAATGATGACAGGACTTGGCGCAACTCAACGCAACCGAACGAGCTTCTTTTTAACTTTTTCAAGATCGGTAAAACATGAGAAAATGTTACTTTACGGTCAGTTTTCAGCTCTTTTCCTGACCTTTTAAAGAAGAAAAGATTGCCGAGTTATCCCTCTTGGCTTGTTAAACGCTACTAAGGGGCGGTCGTTTTAAGTTCTTTTGTCGACCGTTAAAACACAAAAGATTACCGGGTTTTTGTCGTTTCAAACTCGTTAATGGTTACGAAACGACATGGTTTTGATTGCTTTTCTACTTTTTCAGGTCGAAATCACTATTTATGAAAAGTACTCCTCGATCGTAATGGTCGGGCGGTTCTTTCGGGCATTATTTTACACTTTTTCGGGCCCGAGAGACACAACTTTACGAAAAAGGACACCCTTGGAGTTTCCTTTTCTGCTGTCTTTTCAAACTCTCTAAACATGAAAAGATGTCGAGTTCTTCCTTTGTCAGACTCGTTAACCCTGATGACATCGAATCTTGTCGAAATGACAGGCCACAAGCATATGCTATCCCCATCAAGCTTGTTAAAAATAATTGGGGTACTCGCCAGAAATGGTGGGGGAAAAAAGAAAATTTTGGGAACCATAATTATTGTCGTGTCGGCAGTATGTCGCTCTTGAACATGGCACTTCTCTGCTTTCGTGTCAGGGTGGGGATATCTCATCTCATTTTTCACTTGCCTCCGTGGGTTTGGGTAATCCTATTTGACCTCTCATCTGCTCATTGCCTCGTCATCATGACCTCTGATCTATCGATGTCAAATACTGCCAATTCCACTGTTGTGCCGCCGATATGTTCAAGAGAAGTTGACCTCTACAAGAAACAACCTCTGTCTGATAGTTCATAAATTTTAATTCACAACATTTTCTCTTCCCGTCTCGTGTCGATGATGTGGGAAACATTATGGCCCACCTTCGACGAGGATCACTTCTTGTCGACTTCAGCTCATTATCCAGGAAAGTGACCTAGAGACTCCCTTCCGGTACCTTGGATCCTGCATGCCTCAATGGTAGGTTCTTCGTGTTCGACGCGAGGTTTTCATCATTGGCCTCCGATCAGATGACTCTACGGATGTTCGACATCGGCTCACTTATTCACACGCCGTAGATTGTACCTATAGTACCTTGAGGACCATTGTCATTATTGGTGGTACCTCTCGCGTCTGTTAACAACTTTCATCATTGGCTGGTAATCAGATGATGTTCATGCATGTTTGACTTCAGCTCACATGTTCACATGCTTGAACTTGTACTTATGTTCGGGTCGAGATGGAGCACAAGACCCTGGATTGTGTCTGTTGTAATCCAGGCGTGATTTTTCATACATGACTCATTCACTGGATGGCTGCGACCATACCTGAGTCAATTCATTGATCCTAACCAATGGCTGCATCCATACTAACGGATCTTGATTATCATGTACTCTCTTATGGATGGCTGCGACCATGCCACGTACATCATGTATTTGAACTATCAAATTGTATCTCTCAATGCAGATTCTCGGCGGCAGCTATATATGTTCTTGTAAAGCATTTCACCCCTCTCTCTCTCGCGGGCCTCATGCTTTAGGGGGCATCTGTTACACAGTAATTTGTCACCGTTGGTCACCGTCCCTGTTACCCTTGTTTTCGTACATTGGAGGACACATTTATGGACCTATGACCAGTGACATAACCTAAAAAACACTTGCATTATGTTCCCCTGAGTATGTACTTCATGTTCCCTGAAGACACCTTTTGCAAATTATCCCTAAAAAGTGCCCTTTTTCCATTAGCGCGGGTACACAGTGTCTTTCCCGCGCCAATGACTCAGTTCCTCAAAAAGGGGTGCATTCATTGGCGCTCTGTCCTAGAGCAACACCCGCACCACCTTAATTTGGTAATGATTTTTGGCCAGCATGCATCCATATGTTTTTTCCTCCCTTGTCATGAAGTTCTATGAAGGAAAAATCCACAGGGTAGAGGTCGAGAGTCATCATGACAACTAATGACAACCATCATCACTAGCTTTTCAAGATAATGCTAATCCGCAATGGGTGTCCTGGTACAATGTATTTTCCTCCTTTCTCCATCTATAAATGACTGCCCTCATGCATTAAACAAGCTAGTTTTGCTAGAGTCTTTGTGAGTGCTGAAGTAATGCTAGAGTGATAGTGAGAATTGTGAAGTATAGGGAGGTTATGCTGCCGGAATTATGAGAGAGAGGAGGTCAATTTGCAAGGCGTATTTAGCTGCTCGCCCAGTCAGAGGAGGTTCAACATCAGAACCTTGGTTGTAATCTTTCTCTGTTTTTACTCATTAATAGACGACTATCATTATGGTTCCACTCATGTGTCTTTATAATGGTGATTGAGTTATATCTTTTCTAATTGATATATAATTGCATATATTGGATTTTATGCTTGTATTTGTATCGTTCTTTACATGTGCAGGTGTCCGTTCACGAGGATCGTGGGGATTGTGACCAGCGGGAGCAAAGGAACGGGATTGACGATTCTTCTACAACTACTAGCATTGGAATTCAGGTAGGCCATCATCATCGATTTCTGATTTGCAATTAGGAACCTGCATGTTAGCGTTGTGTGATTGTTGCTAGACCCGTGTTGGGCTAGTGGGATCGCCTCTGTCCGCAGAGGGGATTTACCAGTTCAACACACACCAACAACGAATTTGAATATATAAAAAGAAAGACCAAAGTTGTTATGAGCAGTTTATATCTTAACATACCAGCAACGAATTTGCGTATAAAAAGAAATACAGAAGTTGGAACCAGCAGCTATTTTAATTTATTCGAAGCTTACTTGCATTTGCATGTTGCGAAGGGCATAGAAAGAGTACTTAGGCTATTCCAATATAACTACTATCTATATATAACTAACTAGCTGAGTGTTGATGGTGGTAGCCAAGTCATTAGTTGTTATCCTCTATCATGAGGAAAAAAAATGAAAAACTAACTAGCTGACAGGTGGCAACCACAGAGATCTGCTTTCTTCCTTTTATATAATTTTGTTGTTTGCTTTCAGAAGGGGCATTAGTTGGCATGATTTTCCATTTGCTGTGATGAAATAAGAATGGCCTTATCTGCTGCGATGAAATAAGCCGAACCGCTGGCTGTTCCCAATCAAAATACACACAACACAGCACAAGATCTAGAGTTCATGAAATTGTCAAAAAATAATTGATAGATATTGAGAAAAAAAACATAACATTTGAGGATGGCTGGATAACAATAGCTGACTTACTTATAGAGATGATAAGTTCCTGCATGCTTGGTTTATGTCTATTAATATTACTTACAATATCAGTATATATATGTGCATGATGCTACTAGTTAAGCTAGCTAAAAACCTTAGCTATTAATGAGTTAATTCCTAAACACTGAGTTTATTTATTGTTGAATGGTATAATTGCATGCTAGGTTTATTTCTATTAATATTACTTACAATATCAGTATATATATATGTGCATGATGCTACTAGTTAAGCTAGCTAAAAACCTTAGATATTAATGAGTTAATTCCTAAACAAAAGAAGAAAAACAAAGGGATAGAATAATTGCAAATGCTGAATCCTAAAAACCTCAGGAAAGTGAAAGAAAAAGGATACAAATTATGTCGGAAAAGTTACAGTAGTATTCCATCATCAAGAAGTAGCTATATTAACTATACACCTAGATTCTGAAATGATAATTATAAAAGAAAACATAAACTTGAATAACAGTTCCCAGAAAATAGTGAACAAATTCCTAAATTAGCAAAGGGGAACGAGTGGGAATCCTCTCAACATAACCCACTAGAGATCCAAGCCTAGAAGCTGTAAATTTAACATGAAATAAGCAAGAACGAAAACACCAATTTAAACAAACAATAAACAGCTAGCTAAGAAGATGATCTAGTTGAGTCCATACGAACGAGGGTTATGGAATTCAATGACCAGTTAAAAAATGTTTCTAATGCAATCTAATCAAACAAGGGTATTGGCATAAATAATATACAGTGACTCCATATATAGGGCTCATAATTCATTAACCAACCAATGAAAAAGAGGAATTCAATACCAGTAATGCACGATTTAAAGAAAGATAGATTGACCTGGAAAATGCATCTCTATATTTAATGAAAACGACAAAATTTGCTAGGGTTTTGAAGTTCCCCTTAAAATGATGAGTAAACTCAAGATGTCGTAGCTCCTTACCAAAAAGGAAAAGTAGGTCCAGCGTTTTCAGACGATAAAAACCAACGGTGCTTAGCCAGAAAGGACTTCCATTAAAATATACATTTGAATATATATTCGAATTTAACAAAAATTAACACAGAATTGTCCAAAATGTATCTCATAGAGAACATCACAACTTCCATAAAACTTGTTCCTCCTGTGCATACCCGGACGGTAAAGGCATCAAGGATTGTACTACTGATAGGAAGAATTAAGCTAGGTAACCCTACAGTCTTTGAGTCTCGGATGTCTACAAGGCACCAACAGAAACTTAAGTTGCAAAGCAAATAAACTGGAATAAGAAAGTGGCCATCATTATTGAAAGATAGAGCAAAAGGGAATCTTTACGTGGTTCGATAATAGAGACCTCTGAAACAACAACCAGATGCAAGGGAAAATCATAATCGCAGACCTGAGAATCGAACAGCAAACCTTCGGTTACCATGACAGTCTTACGAGGAGTTAATAGACTCTACCAAAGATAACGGTTAACTCAGACTCGCATGAAGAAAGGAGAGCCATACGCATCGCAGAAGGCAAGCCAATAGACATCAAACAAACAAAGAATGAGTTTTATCCATCCTTAGTTGCAGGTAACTATGCGTGGAGTAAGCATCTCAAGATCGAGGCACTTGATGTTCAAGTTAATTAACAATACCAACTGTAGGTAGAGGGTCGCAGGACCGCATTTGCTGTTGCACGCCCCCTCCATACATATTGTCCTCATGGCCATGAACAATGGGAATACCCTAGTGAAGGAGGAGGAGGAGCAGGGCGATGGATAAACCGAACCATTTAAACGTTAGCAGCGTCGTGGAAGCCTAAAAGACACCCATGAACGGAATGCAAATGCAAGTGTTTTGGTACGAACTGTAATGGGTATTGATGGTGTATTTATGAAGGCCAAGGAAAAAAACGAACGTGTCTCCTTGCACATACAATACAACACGACGACACAGAGCGGAACAGGTGCATTACATGCAGTGCCTCAATCTCCACGTCCCAGCCCAAAGAAGGAACGTCAATAAGATCTCGAACACAAAAATTTGGATAAAACAGAAGAAACGACGAAATGTTTATTTAAAACTTTGGTTAAATGATTTGGTACGCCCAAATTGATATCAAATTAGATCGATATCGATTGCTATAGTCCCATCTCAAGGTTTGGAGGCAAGTTGAGATAAAAGGTTTGTTTTTTTTTTTTTTTTTTTTTTTTTTTTTCCAGTTCAGCGAGCCAGCTATAACTCGATTATTAGTCACTGAGTTTATTTATTGTTGAATGGTATAATTGCATGCTTGGTTTATTTCTATTAATATTACTTACAATATCAGTATATATATGTGCATGATGCTACTAGTTAAGATAGCTAAAAACCTTAGCTATTAATGAGTTAATTCCTAAACACTGAGTTTATTTATTGTTGAATGGTATAATTGCATGCTTGGTTTATTTCTATTAATATTACTTACAATATCAGTATATATATGTGCATGATGCTACTAGTTAAGCTAGCTAAAAACCTTAGCTATTAATGAGTTAAGTCCTAAACAAAAGAAGAAAAACAAAGGGATAGAATAATTGCAAATGCTAAATCCTAAAAACCTCAAGAAAGTGAAAGAAAAAGGATACAAATTCTGTCGGAAAAGTTACAGTAGTATTCCATCATCAAGAAGTAGCTATATTAACTATACACATAGATTCTGAAATGATAATTATAAAAGAAAACATAAACTTGAATAACAGTTCCTAGAAAATAGTGAAAAAATTCCTAAATTAGCAAAGGGGAACGAGTGGGAATCCTCTCGGCATAACCCACTAGAGATCCAAGCCTATAAGCTGTAAATTTAACATGAAATAAGCAAGAACTAAAACACCAATTTAAACAAACAATAAACAATTAGCTAAGAAGATGATCTAGTTGAGTCCATACGAATGAGGGTTATGGAATTCAATGACTAGTTAAAAATTGTTTCTAATGCAATCTAATCAAAAAAGGGTACCGACATAAATAATATATAGTGACTCCATATATAGGGCTCATAATTCATTAACCAACCAATGAAAAAGAGGAATTCAATACCAGTAATGCACGATTTAAAGAAAGATAGATTGACCTGGAAAATACATCTCTATATTTAATGAAAACGACAAAATTTGCTAGGGTTTTGAAGTTCCCCTTAAAATGATGAGTAAACTCAAGATGTCGTAGCTCCTTACCAAAAAGGAAAAGTAGGTCCAGAGTTTTCAGACGATAAAAATCAACGGTGCTTAGCCAAAAAGGACTTCCATTAAAATATATATTTGAATATATATTCGAATTTAACGAAAATTAACACAGAATTGTCCAAAATGTATCTCATAGAGAACATCACAACTTCCATAAAACTTGTTCCTCCTATGCATACCCGGACGGTAAAGGCATCAAGGATTGTACTACTGATAGGAAGAACTAAGCTAGGTAACCCTCCAGTCTTCGAGCCTCAGAAGTCTACAAGGCACCAACAGAAACTTAAGTTGCAAAGCAAATAAACTGGAATAAGAAAGTGGCCATCATTATTGAAAGATAAAGCAAAAGGGAATCTTTACCTGGTTCGATAATGGAGACCTCTGAAACAACAACCAGATGCAAGGGAAAATCATAATCGCAGACCTGAGAATCGAACAGCAAACCTTCGGTTACCATGACAGTCTTACGAGTAGTTAATAGACTCTACCAAAGATAACGGTTAACTCAGACTCGCATGAAGAAAGGAGAGCCATACGCATCGTAGAAGGAAAGCCAATAGACAGGAAACAAACAAAGAATGATTTTTCTCCATCCTTGGTTGCAGGTAACTATGCGTGAGTTTTCTCCATTCTTGGTTGCAGGTAACTATGCGTGGAGTAAGCATCTCAAGATCGAGGCACTTGATGTTCAAGTTAATTAACAATACCAACTACAGGTAGAGGGTCGCAGGACCGCATTTGCTGTTGCACGCCCCCTCCATACATATTGTCCTCATGGCCATGAACACTGGGAATACCCCAGTGAAGGAGGAGGAGGAGCAGGGCGACGGATAAACCGAACCATTTAAACATTAGCAGCGTCGTGGAAGCCGAAAAGACACCCATGAACGGAATGCAAATGCAAGTGTTTTGGTACAAACTGTAATGGGTATTAATGGTGTATTTATGAAGGCCAGGGAAGAAAACGAACGTGTCTCCTTGCACTTACAATACAACACGACGACACAGAGCGGAACAGCAGAGCGGAATAGATGCATTGCATGCAGCGCCTCACTCTCCACGTCCCGGCCCAAAGAAGGAACGTCATGTCACAATAAAACGTGTTGTCGTATTGCAATATCACAAAACATTGGTTAAATGATTAGTACGGTGTATAATCAATCGGTCCGGTAATAAGACCTCGAACACAAAACTTTTGATAAAACAAAAGAAACGATGAAATGTTTATTTAAAACTTTGGTTAAATGATTCGGTACGCCCAAATTAATATGAAATTGGATCGATATCGATCGCTATAGTCCCAGAAGAACTAAGTTAGGTAACCCTCCAGTCTTCGAGCCTCAGAAGTCTACAAGGAACCAATAGAAACTTAAGTTGCAAAGCAAATAAACTGGAATAAGAAAGTGGCCATCATTATCGAAAGATAGAGCAAAAGGGAATCTTTACCTGGTTCGATAATGGAGACCTCTGAAACAACAACCAGATGCAAGGGAAAATAATAATCGCAGACCTGAGAATCGAACAGCAAACCTTTGGCTACCATGACAGTCTTACGAGGAGTTAATAGACTCTACCAAAGATAACGGTTAACGCAGACTCGCATGAAGAAAGGAGAGCCATACGCATCGCATAAGGCAAGCCAATAGAAATCAAACAAACAAAGAATGAGTTTTCTCCATCCTTGGTTGCAGGTAACTATGCGTGAGTTTTCTCCATCCTTGGTTGCAGGTAACTATGCGTGGAGTAAGCATCTCAAGATCGAGGCACTTGATGTTCAAGTTAATTAACAATACCAACTGCAGGTAGAGGGTCGCAAGACCACATTTGCTGTTGCACGCCCCCTCCATACATATTGTCCTCATGGCCATGAACACTGGGAATACCCCAGTGAAGGAGGAGGAGGAGTAGGGTGACGGATAAACTGAACCATTTAAACGTTAGCAGCGTCGTGGAAGCCGAAACGACACCCATGAATGGAATGCAAATGCAAGTGTTGTGGTACGAACTGTAATGGGTATTGATGGTGTATTTATGAAGGCCAGGGAAAAAACGAACGTGTCTCCTTGCACGTACAATACAACACGATGACACAGAGCGGAACAGTAGAGCGGAATAGATGCATTGCATGCAACGCCTCGCTCTCCACGTCCCAACCTAAAGAAGGAACGTCAACAAGACCTCGAACACAAAACTTTGGATAAAACAGAAGAAACGACGAAATGTTTATTTAAAACTTTGGTTAAATGATTCGGTACGCCCAAATTAATATGAAATATAATCGATATCGATTGCTATAGTCCCATCTCAAGGTTTGGAGGCAAGTTGAGATAAAAGGTTTTTTTTCAAATTAATATGAAATTGGATCGATATCGATCGCTACAGTCCCATCTCAAGGTTTGGAGGCAAGTTGAGATAAAAGTAGTTTTTTTTTTTTTTGTTTTGTTTTGTTTTTTTTTTTTTTTTTTCAGTTCAGCGAGCCAGCTAAGTATAATCTGGAACTCGATTATTAGTCACTGAGTTTATTTATTGTTGAATGGTATAATTTCATGCTTGGTTTATTTCTATTAATATTACTTACAATATCAATATATATATGTGCATGATGCTACTAGTTAAGATAGCTAAAAACCTTAGCTATTAATTAGTTAATTCCTAAACAAAAGAAGAAAAACAAAGGGATAGAATAATTGCAAATGCTAAATCCTAAAAACCTCAAGAAAGTGAAAGAAAAAGGATACAAATTATGTCGAAAAAGTTACAGTAGTATTCCATCATCAAGAAGTAGCTATATTAACTATACACCTAGATTCTGAAATGATAATTATAAAAGAAAACATAAACTTGAATATCAGTTCCGAGAAAATAGTGAAAAAAATTCCTAAATTAGCAAAGGGGAACGAGTGGGAATCCTGTCGGCATAACCCACTAGAGATCCAAGCCTAGAAGCTGTAAATTTAACATGAAATAAGCAAGAACGAAAACACCAATTTAAACAAACAATAAACAGCTAGCTAAGAAGATGATCTAGTTGAGTCCACACGAACGAGGGTTATGGAATTCAATGACCAGTTAAAAATTGTTTCTAATGCAATCTAATCAAACAAGGGTACCGACATAAATAATATACAGTGACTCCATATATAGGGCTCATAATTCATTAACCAACCAATGTAAAAGAGGAATTCAATACTAGTAATGCACGATTTAAAGAAAGATAGATTGACCTGGAAAATACATCTCTATATTTAATGAAAACGACAAAATTTGCTAGGGTTTTGAAGTTCCCCTTAAAATGATGAGTAAACTCAAGATGTCGTAGCTCCTTACTAAAAAGGAAAAGTAGGTCCAGAGTTTTCAGACGATAAAAATCAACGGTGCTTAGCCAGAAAGGACTTCCATTAAAATATACATTTGAATATATATTCGAATTTAACGAAAATTAACACAGAATTGTCCAAAATGTATCTCATAGAGAACATCACAACTTCCATAAAACTTGTTCCTCCTGTGCATACCCGGACGGTAAAGGCATCAAGGATTGTACTACTCATAGGAAGAACTAAGCTAGGTAACCCTCTAGTCTTCGAGCCTCAGAAGTCTACAAGGCACCAACAGAAACTTAAGTTGAAAAGCAAATAAACTGGAATAAGAAAGTGGCCATCATTATTGAAAGATAGAGCAAAAGGGAATCTTTACGCGGTTCGATAATGGAGACCTCTGAAACAACAACCAGATGCAAGGGAAAATCATAATCGCAGACCTGAGAATCGAACAGCAAACCTTCGGTTACCATGACAATCTTACAAGGAGTTAATAGACTCTACCAAAGATAACGGTTAACTCAAACTTGCGTGAAGAAAGGAGAGCCATATGCATCACAGAAGGCAAGCCAATAGATAGCAAACAAACAAAGAATGAGTTTTCTCCATCCTTGGTTGCAGGTAACTATGCGTGAGTTTTCTCCATCCTTGGTTGCAGGTAACTATGCATGGAGTAAGCATCTCAAGATCTAGGCACTTGATGTTCAAGTTAATTAACAATACCAACTGCAGGTAGAGGGTCGCAGGACCACATTTGCTGTTGCACGTCCCCTCCATACATATTGTCCTCATGGCCATGAACACTGGGAATAACCCAGTGAAAGAGGAGGAGGAGCAGGGCCATGGATAAACCGAACCATTTAAACATTAGCAGCGTCATGGAAGCCGAAAAGACACCCATGAACGGAATGCAAATGCAAGTGTTTTGGTACGAACTGTAATGGGTATTAATGGTGTATTTATGAAGGCCAGGGAAGAAAACGACGTGTCTCCTTGCACTTACAATACAACACGACAACACAGAGCGGAACAGCAGAGCAGAACAAATGCATTGCATGCAGCGCCTCACTCTCCACGTCCCAGCCCAGAGAAGGAACGTCATATCACAATAAAACATGTTGACGTATTGTAATATCACAAGACATTGGTTAAACGATCAGTACAGTGTATAATCAATCGGTCCGGCAATAAGACCTCGAACACAAAACTTTTGATAAAACAAAAGAAACGATGAAATGTTTATTTAAAACTTTGGTTAAATGATTCGGTACGCCCAAATTAATATGAAATTGGATCGATATCGATTGCTATAGTCCCATGCTGAGGCAGGGACTAATAAACGGAAAACCAGTCCATTTGAGTGGCGAAAGGCTGATTTGTTAATGAGTTTGTTATTTAATTATTTATTTTTTATCTTCAATTTTGTCGTGTTTGACAAGTCACAGTTGCTCCTAATCTCATTAAGGGGAGTCAACTTTGTTAGCCCGATAAGCTCAACTGGTCGTTGGTCAACGAGAATCAACTTTGTTAGAGCGATTAGCTCAACTAGTCGTTGGTCAAGGATTTTACTACTTCTCTTACCCCTGCAGTTAGGTAATTAAGATTGGTTCCAGTAGTGTTCAAAATTGAACTTGTCAGAGCCCTTCAAAGGGCCTCTGGCATGTCAAAGAAGTAAGGAGAGATTTTTACACGTCAAAAAAAATTTAAAATATGATTTTTGTCATTTGAAAAAAAATTGGAATAATATTTTAAAATTTTTTAAGAAGGGTCGTAAATTTTCAACCCTTTACATTTCATTTTTTTTAGAATTAAAATTTTAAGAATGTTGAATTTGGGGATTTCCTTCATGTTAAAACTTAAATTTTGAAAAACTTCCATTTCAAAAATAACAGTTTCTTTTTGAGTTGTTTTTTCTAATTGTGCATATGATGCAAGTTTTTATTATTTATTATGTCAAAATTACCTTTTCATACCATTACATTTGGCAGTTTCTAAGTTGCTCCCATTTAAAAAACAACAGTTTCTTTTTGAGTTGTTTTTTCTAATTATGCATATGATCCAAGTTCTTATTAATTATTATTTCACAATTACCCTTTGATACCATTTCATTTGGTAGTTTCAATTGAGAGCCACTAGATATTAAAATGGGTCATGTATTGGGTCTGTAATTTTACTGGGTTGTGCTTGAAAGATACCCAAAGCAAGATTTGACAACGATTTAAGCTGGAGAGGAGCATAGATTTATGATTCAGCAAACACCTGTCAAGCAAGGTTTAAGCACAATTTATGCTTGGAGAGGAGCGCATTCCACATGCTTCCTAACGTACTGGATTTTATTTGTTTGTGGATTCCCAATTCCTAGTATGTTTTCATATTCCCAATTTCTGAATGAGTTACTTGTATTAGTGTTAGTAAATGTGCTAGTGACTTGGAGGCAAGATACTAGTAATCAGAGAACATATTTATCTTTTTTCATAATAATTCTAGATGCCACCCCAAATCTGGAAAGTATGTTGTGGAATGCTTGTAGTTTGCTTACTTTATTTTTTTAGAAAACAACAGGTCATCCACAAACATGGGATGTGAAATACCAGTTGTTCTTATTACCTCGCATCTAGCAATTAGTCCATTTTCTCTAGCCAACAGAATGCCTCTGCTCAGACCATCAATAACTAAAATAAATAGTAATGGAGAAAGGGAGCAATCTTGTTAGTCCCTTGTAGAGTTTGAAGAAATTAGTTGGTTTCTGGTTGATGAGTATTGACAGTTTTGTTGAGGAAATGCATGTCATAACGTAACTTAGAGTGATCTTTCAATTGCAATACAAAAACAATGTCCCCAGTTACAGTGTCCAGTGTCCGTGCTTCATCAGCTTCACCTTGAAAGACTGTCCTTTGTCCATGCAGCAGTGGTGGTACCAAGTAATATGGGGATTGGTTTCTTTCAAAAGCGTATAATTTTCAGAGAGAATTATGTACATATGCCGTCTTAGTCATTTCCATGCTTATTCAATCGCAATCTCATGAAAATTGCCAGGTAAAAATAAAGCTGAAGCTTTACAGACTTACCCCACTCTCAAGTAATAGCCTGCTTCAGATTAATTATATGAAATAAGGGTTGGCATCTAAATGTCGTTGTGATGAACATGTGTCATCCAAGATGAAAATGAATCGTCCTTCTCATTTTAACTGTATCTTCCACTTTCAATTCAATTGATTGACGCCGCCTTCAGATGAAACTTATGTATAAAGGCTGGCATCTGAATTCAGAGTTTGTGTGGATTGTTTTCTTTCAAAAGCATATAATTTTCAGAGAGAATAATGTACACATGCCATCTTAGTCATTTCCCTGCTTATTCAGTCACAATCTCATTAAAATTGTCGGGTAAAAATAAAGCTGAAGCTTTACAGACTTACCCCACTCTCAAGTAATGGCCTGCTTCAGATTAATTATATGAAATAAGGGTTGGCATCTAAATGTCTTTGTGATGAACATGTGTCAGTCAAGATGAAAATGAATTGTCCTTCTCATTTTAACTGTATCTTCCACTTTCAATTCAATTGATTGACGACGCCTTCAGATGAAACTTGTGTATAAAGGCTGGCATCTGAGTTTAGAGTTTGTGTGGATTGGTTTCTTTCAAAAGCATATAATTTTCAGAGAGAATAATGTACATATGCCGTCTCAGTCATTTCCCTGCTTATTCAGTCACAATCTCATTAAAATTGCCGGGTAAAAATAAAGCTGAGAAGCTTTACAGACTTACCCCACTCTCAAGTAATGGCTTGCTTCAGATTAATTATATGAAATAAGGGTTGACATCTAAATGTCTTTGTGATGAACATGTGTCAGCCAAGATGAAAATGAATCGCCCTTCTCATTTTAACTGTATCTTCCACTTTCAATTCAATTGATTGACGCCGCCTTCAGATGAAACTTATGTATAAAGGCTGGCATTTGAATTCAGAGTTTGTGTGCACTGAATAAAATACATTTTAAGAAGGAAACATCATTTTCCTTTTAATTATATGGACTATCTCCACTAGGTTCATTCTTAACTACCTCCAATACCAGGAGTATTTTCACTAGTACACGTCCGAGTTCCAACTTCCCAGTGCAGTCACTTCTCGACGTGTACCTCTAGTACTTTCTTGTCTTGAACAACTTTGTTCTTTTTACACTAACCACTACAATCGGGACAGACATGTTGCATTTGCTATATCATGCCAGGAACTAGTTGCTTGATAGAGACCTTCATACCAGAAATATTTTGAATTGAATAAAATATTTCATAAATGTGCAATTAAAATAAGAAATTGAATCTCTAAAAATCTGTCCGGTGAATTTCAATTAAATTAACTTCACCAAATATTTAATCACCATATTCCAATTAAGGGATGTCCAAAATATGAGAGTAGAGACAAACTAGTGAATAGTGGAATCCCACAGTGTCCTCGTTGATTAAAAAAGAGTTGGTCCTGGTAACTAGCCATTGACAATGACTATATCGTGCATTTGGCATAATCACTGAATAGAGGTGATTTCAATCTGTTCCAATAAATTGAGATTGTAACAATATAATGAGACGGATTTTAGTTCAAATCATAGTTAGATATATGCCCATTAGTTTATTCATCTCCTTTCACTCAGAAATATTATATAAAATTTTCACAATATATCAATAGAGAGTTACCAGAACAAGAAGACATCACAATAGCATTATATTACGTGATTTTTTTTAATGGATGTTACAAATATGTTTTAATATATATTTCTATTTTTATTAATATATATAAATAAAATAAAGTTAAAATAAAAAATGTTAAATGAGAGTAAATGTTTGTTTTAATTTTAGTTTTATTAAATATGGTTTAAAATTAATTATTTTACAAAATTTAGAGGCTTTTTAATTTTGTTAATTGTTTATTTTTTATTTATATGAATATTTTTGTTATTATAGAATTAGCTTAATGCCTAATCATATATTGGTGATAATTTTGGACTAAGTTAAGATGAATCTATGATATAATTTTGGACTATGTTAAGATGAATCTATGATATATTTGTAATGTATTCAAATGATTTTTTTTTATTATTGTAATATTGACATTAAAGGCAGATGAATTTTTTTTTGTTTTTTCAAGGAAAGTTATAGGGGCCAATGTTTCCAAGTGAGCTAATTTTCCATGGTTTTCTACAAAAAAGAGATTTGCGAATTTCTGTTTATTCTAAAAATGATTCACCTAAATTTTATACTAATTTAGAGACTATAAAATAATTTAAAAATTTGTATTCTTACAAAAATATTGCTAAACATTTTTTTGCTTAATATTGAGGATTAATAAGATTTTCTAACATTTTTAAACTTGGAAATTTTTTTCCATCCTTCAAATTTTCAATCTTCAATTTGAAGAAAATTTTCGGTCTTTAAAATTTCCATACTCCTTTTAATTTAGACACATAATTCATACATCTAGTTAATTCAATTTAAATGCAAAAACACCTCATTCTCCTAGTTGCAATTAAGCTTAATTTATTCAATTTATAAGAATAAATAATAATTTCAAATGAGTAGCCATTAATTTTGCTCATACATATGTGTTGACTATGAATGTATGCTCTAAAACATAATATCCCAAAGTCTAATTGGTGAACGGGGACCAAAGCGATACATTGATTGAATTAATAATAGCGCAATATAAGAGATTTAAATGGACCAAACATTGAAAGATTATCAATTTCATTAACATTGTATCCCAAATGAAT